>WAAF01012946.1:52250-84995 GCA_013400475.1 Tricholaema leucomelas
CTGCACACCCCCAGCTCCCTCAGCCTCTCCTCACAGGGCTGTGCTCCAGGCCCCTCTCCAGCTTCGTCGCCCTTTGTTTCCTAGACTTTCCTTCAGTTTATTTTTTCCCCGTGGATTTCCCCTCCCTTCCACCTCCAAGCCGTGTGTCTGGAGAGCTCTCTCTGCAGCGGGGTTTTTTGGTAGCTGTGCGCAGCCCTTCCCCGGGCGGCGGCTGCAGCGCGTTAAGCTCTCCCCGCCGTGCGCAGCTGGAGGCTATTCTGCGCTGCAACACTTTGGTTTGGTTTGTCCCAGTTTCTCCTCCCCACTGTGTCCCTGCAGCCTGGCAGAGCTCTGAGCTGCAGACAACCCGCTCCTCTCTTCATTTTTTCCCCCCACCGACACTTCCTTAGAAGATCTGAAAACTGACATCTTCTCTTTTGTCTGTTTGAGCAGCAATTGAGCGGCAAAGAGCCCTGCTCGGCTGCAAGAACGGCTCGGAGTGCTCGCCAGGCTAGGGAGATGGGCTTGAAGAGTTAGACAAATTTAGGCAGGCTGTTTCCTTTGTGCCTTTGAAGAGACTGGGGATGTTTGGGGAAGACGGAAGGAAATAGACAGTGCCAAATATTGGTCGGTTTGGAAGAGAGAAGAGGAATGCAGGTCACTAGTGGTGTGCCCTATACAGTCCTGTTCAGGATATTTACTGATGATCTGGACCAGGGGATTGAGTCCAGCATCAGTGAGTTTGCAGATGACACCAAGCTAGGAGCAGCTGTGGAGCTGTTGGAGGGTAGGAGAGCCCTGCAGAGGGACCTGGCCAGGCTGGATGGGTGGGCAGAGGCCAAGGGGATGAGACTGAACAAGGCCAAGTGCAGGGTTCTGCACTTTGGCCACAACAACCCCAAGCAGCACTACAGGCTGGGGACAGAGTGGCTGAGAGCAGCCAGGCAGAGAGGGAGCTGGGGGTGCTGGTAGAGAGGAGCTGAAGATGAGGCAGCAGTGCCCAGGTGGGCAGCAGAGCCAATGGCATCCTGGGCTGGCTCAGGAGCAGTGTGGGCAGCAGGACAAGGGAGGTTCTTCTGCCCCTGTACTCAGCACTGCTCAGGCCACACCTTGAGTGCTGTGTCCAGTTCTGGGCTTCTCAATTACAGAGAGATGTTGAGGTGCTGGAAGGTGTCCAAAGAAGGGCAGCAAGGCTGCCCTGCCTCTCCACAGCTGACAGCATTTGGCATCTGTAAGGACTTCCTTGACTTCAACAGCAAAACCAAACCAGTTTTACAGGTTGAGGAGACAGAGTTACATTTTTTTTCACCCCAAATTAAAAAGCTCTTTTTTTACTGCAGCATTACATTGTGTACAATAAATGAGCATTCTCCTGGTGCTGTCATCAATTTCCTTTTCCTAGAGCTGTCACAGAAGGTTGTTTTGCAAGGCAGAATGAGAAACAGAAGTATGTAGGTAAAGATGTAATCCTGTCCCTCTGACATCCATGGCAGAACTCCCACTGAACCAAAACCCCCAAGCACAAAGGTTTAATGGACAACTCAATTCCAAAGGCATTTACATGCCCAGGGACTCAGGCACCTACTGATTTGTCAAAGGCATGTCTGCATTTGGGCACAAATCCTCCAGTGCAAACCCCCAGTTGTACAAATCCTCTACCTGTGGGAAAGAGAGCACTGTGCATGAAGGAGCAAGCAGCTCCCTCCAGACAGCAACCCTGTGCTGGGCTGCAGCAAGAGCAGTGTGGGCAGCAGGGCAAGGGAGGGGATTCTGCCCCTTGGCTCTGCTCTCCTCACACCCCACCTGCAGTCCTGGGTGCAGTTCTGGAGCCCCCAGCACAAGCAGGACATGGAACTGCTGGAGCCAGTCCAGAGGAGGCCACAAAGATGCTCAGAGGGCTGCAGCAGCTCTGCTCTGAGGAGAGGCGGAGAGAGTTGGGGCTGTGCAGCCTGGAGAAGAGAAGGCTTCCAGGAGACCTTAGAGTGGCCTTCCAGGATCTGCAGGGGGGTATAGGAGGGCTGGGGAGGGACTATTGACAAGGTCTGGTGATGCCAGGAGGAGAAGGAATGAGTTTAAACTGGTAGAGGGGAGATTGAAACTGGATGTTTGGTGGAAGTTGTTTGCAGTGAGGGTGGTGAGACACTGGCACAGGTTGCCCAGGGAGGTTGTGGAGCACAGAAGCACAGAATGTGATCAAAGGCACATTGTTGTGCTCCACAACCTCCCTGGAGGTGTCCAGGACCAGGTTGGATGAGTCCTTGAGCCACTTGTTCTAGTGAGAGGTGTCCCTGCCTATGGCAGGGGATTGGAACTGGCTGAGTTTTGAGATCCTTTCCAACCTAAACCATTCTATGCTTCTACAATTTCCTTCTGTCTATTACCCACATCACCTCCATTAAAAGCTCTGCCATGCAATAGCATAGTCCTGGTCAACCAAGCAGGCCTCACAAGGACAAGTAAAAGGAGCTCTGAGAAGCAAAACTCATCTACTGCAGACAGAGATTCTCCCAAAGTGCCTTCTGGGTAGCACAGATCAATTCACAACTTTCCCAGCTGCTTTACATAGCTAAAAGCATCCATTTGTCCCCAACTCCCACATCTCAATGTCACCTATCCCAGATACCCCTGATCCTAGAGATATCTCAACCTCTCTATACCCAAAAAGCCACTGAAGGTTTGGTTTTCCCTACCCATGCCCTTCCCTCAGCTGCCAAACAAGGGCATGGGAGAGGAACCTGAATGATTTGTCTACCTCAGCTCCCACTGAAGGAGAAAAACAAAAGGATTATGACACTGCATAAAAATGAAAACCAAAAGCCACCAAACCCCCCAAACCAGGAAAAAAAACCCTCAAACCAAACCAACCAAACACCCCTCCCAAAAAAAACCCATCCAACCCTCCCCCATCCCCCAAACAACCCCCAAAAAAACAAAGCTCAAACAATCCAAAAGATAAAGTCAACAACAAAAATCAACCACCCCTGGAGGTATTCAAGAAAGGTGTGGCCATGGCACTCCAGGACATGGTTTAGTGGCCAGGGTGGTGTTGGGTTGATGGTTGGGTTGGACTGGGTGATCCTAGAGGGCTTTTCCAATCAAGACAATTCTATGACTCTGTTATTTTGTTCCCTAAATTGAACTGTGGCTCAATGGGAAGATCAAATGAGGTCTGGGCAGGTGGCTGCCAGCAAGCCAGTGACAATGTCCCATGGTTTAGGATTCATACAACATGTGCAAACTGGTATAAAGTTTCTGCCTGGAACTGGCCAAGACATAGAATCAGGCAGGTTGGAAGAGACCTCCAAGCTCAGCCAGCCCAACCTAGCACCCAGCCCTATCCAGTCAACCAGACCATGGCACTAAGTGCCCCAGCCAGGCTTGGCTTCAACACCTCCAGGGATGGTGACTCCACCACCTCCCTGGGCAGCCCATTCCAATGCCAATCACTCTCTCTGACAACAACTTCCTCCTAACATCCAGCCTAGACCTCCCCTGGCACAGCTTGAGACTGTGTCCCCTTCTTCTGTTGCTGCTTGCCTGGCAGAAGAGCCCAACCCCACCTGGCTACAGCCTCCCTTCAGGGAGCTGCAGACAGCAATGAGCTCTGCCCTGAGCCTCCTCTTCTGCAGGCTGCACACCCCCAGCTCCCTCAGCCTCTCCTCACAGGGCTGTGCTCCAGGCTTTGTTGCTCTTCTCTGGACACATTCCAGTATTTCAACATCTCACTTGAATTGAGGAGCCAAGAATCAGAGAAACCTTACTCCAGGTGAGGCTTCAGCAGAGCAGAGCAGAGCAGAGGGGTAAAGTCACTTCTCGTGAGCTCCCTGGAGAGCCTTGTTGAACCTCAACCAATTGGCCTTGGCCCATCAATGCACCCTGTCCAGATCCCTCTGCAGAGCCTTCCAACCCTCCAGCAGATCCACACTCTCAGACAGCTTAGTGTCATCTGCAAACTCGCTGAGGGTGCCTCAACCTCCTTATCCAGATAATTCATCAAGGCACTAAAGAGAACTGGCCCCAGAACTGAGCCTTCAGCAGACCAGCAGCACCACCCCTGGGGACTCTGGACCAGAGCAGGGAGCACCTCCTGATTTTTTACCCTAGTAAATCTTCCAGCCTTGCCTAAAAGTGTCCTTATTTGTGAGTTGTTATCCACTTGCTGAAGAAAATTAAAGCTCATATGCCAGACAATTATTAAATTCATAAGGCAGTGGAGATCAGTTTAATATCCTGGAAGAGGAAATTCTCTTTCATTAGGAAGAGAGAAGCTATCCAGTTATTGGAAAGATAACAGAAACACACATCTCAATTAATTCTTCCTATGATAAAAGAACCCCTTGGGTCATCTGCAGCCAACTACTCAGCTCAGCTCAGAACTACTCACAGATATTCCCTCAGAGGGGTCTCTGAGCTGTGTTCCCTTCTGGCAGGTATTCAGTACCGGAGCGACATAGTGCGCACGGGTCGGGAGACAGCAGATCTGTGGCAGCTTCTCTCTCTGCAAGGACATTGCTGGGATTCATCCTCTCTTAACCAATGCTTCCCTTGGGCTGCCAAGGCAGCTGAGGTCAAGGAAAAGTAGCCTGCTGCCACGTAGCACAATTTCAGGGTGCTCATACTTCATCCATCTAGCTCCAAGGACGACTAAAACAGGTAGGGCCATGGTCTGGTTGCTAGGTTGGACTGGATGAGCTTGGAGGACTCCTCCCAGCTGGCTGATTCTATGGTTCTATGTGATATATTAACATTTCACCAGCTTTTGGCCTGCCTTTTAAGCCTTCTGCTCTGCTCTAATTGGATTCTACTGACTATTTTTATTGTAGAATGTTTTGGCTTGGAGAAGTGCTCCAAGATCATTGAGTCCTAACCATCCCAGCCACCAAGCCCACCATGGCCATCAAACCATGTCCCACACTGCCCTGGCCACAGGTTTCTGGAACACCTCCAGGGATGGGGACTCCACCACCTCCCTGGACAGCCTGTGCCCATCCCTGACCACTCTTGCAGCAAAGAGATTTCTCCCAGTCTCTAACCTAACCCTCCCTGGGCACAATTTCAGGACATTTCCCCTCCTTCTATCATCTGAACAGCAATCTGGAAGTGTGTCACATCAGATTACAACCTCTGCATACAGGCTGGACCTGGTTCTTTTGCTCTCCTCTGAAAGAAACCCAACAAAATAACCTGCAGGATGAGCAGTCAAGCTCCTGCAGAGCAACAGAACTCCTGACACAATCCTCCCAGAATATGAACAACTCATCTCAGAGACCTTGTGTTAAAAAGCCAATGTAAAAGCACAGCTCCAGCTCCTCTCCTCTAGGAGGCTTTATTTAAAACACTCAGTTATTTACACAAATGTGATCCTCATTCCCCTCTCCCTCTAGCTGGTTTTGCAATCCAAGTTGACTGTTCACAGCACCATGCAGGCTGGGAAAGCCCCTCAGGAACACCAAATCCAACCTAGAACCCTACTTTACAAGATTCAACCTAAACCATAGCCTCAAGCCTCACATCCAAACGACCCTTAAATACATCCAGGGTGGGTGACTCCACCACCCACCTCCCTGGGCAGCTAATTTCAGTCCCTGACCACTCTCTCCATGAAAAACTTATTCCTGATGTCCAATCTAAACCTCTCCAGCCTCAGCTTGAGGCCATTCCTCCTTGTTCTGTCTCCAGTTACCTGTGAGAAGAGCCCAGCAGCAGCCTCTCCACTCCTCTGCTGCCTATGATGTCAGACAACCAGAGGTCCCCTTGTCCAAGCACATTATGCCAGTGTATTATTTGGGTTGGAAGAGACCCTTAAGATCCCCAAGAACAACCATTAACCCAGCACTGTCAGGTCACCACTAAACCATGGCCCTCAGCACCACCCCTACACACCTTTTAACACTCTCCAGGGATGGGGGCTTCACCACTGCCCCAGGCAGCCTGGTCCAGGGCTTGACAACCCTTTTGGAGATATTGGCTCTGCTTTTTCAGGAAAGGAGCTCTAAATATCCATGAAAATGTTTCCTTTTCAAAGCAAGAACAGTAATGCTTCTTACAGAAAGACCCTTAACTCTCACAGTGCCCTGGACCACAGCCCCTGCACTTCGCAGAACCTGCCCAGCTGGTGGTTTGGGGAATGCCTCCAGCTTGGCATGGTGAGGCAGGACTGAGGAGAGTAGTGCTGCTGCTGGATGCATGTCCTCCTGAATGGAGGCAGCATCACTTTCATCAGTGGCACTATCAGCTCTAAGGAAAGATGCTGCAGCCAGCCAGCAGGCTTGGTCAAAATGCACTGGTTCATGCAAATCTGCTGTTATGGAGGCTACAGGCACACAGAACCATGGAGATGCTGAGGTTGGAAGAGACCTTTGAGTTTAAATCCAAGCACTCAGAATCCCATCACTACCACTAACCCACCTCCCTCAGCATCACAGCCACACATCCTTTAAACACCTTCAGGGATGGTGACTCGAGCACTTCCCTGGGCAGCCTGTTCCAGTGCCTGAGAACTCTTTCTGGGAGGAAAATGTTCCCAGTATCCAACCTAATCTAACCTGGCACAATTTCAGGCCATTTCCTCTCTTTCTATCACCTGACACTAGGGGGAAGACCCCAACCCCACCTGGCTCCAACCTCCTCTCAGGGAGCTGTAGAGCGCAATGAGGTCTCCCTTCAGCCTCCTCTTCTCCACTCCAAACACTCCCAGGTCACTCAGGCTCTCCTCCCCAGCTCTGTTGTCCAGACCCTTTGCCAGCTTTGTTGCCCTTCTCTGAACATGCTCCAGTCCCTCCAGGTCCTTCTTGGAGCGAGGGGCCCAAAACTGAACCCAGTACTTGTGATGTGGCCTCACCAGTGGTGCAGAGAGGGCAACAATCACTTCTCTGCTCCTGCTGACCACACTATGTGTGATGCAATCCAGGATGCAGTCTTGGCCAGCTGAGCACACTGCCAGCTCCTATTCAGACTGGACAGGAGAAGGAAGTTGTTCAGCATGAGAGTGGTAAGAGGCTGGAATGGGTTGCCCAGGGAGGTGGTTGGGGTCCCATCCCTGGAGGTGTTTAAGGCCAGGCTGGATGAGGCTGTGGGCAGGGTGATCTAGAGTAGGGTGTCCCTGGGCATGGCAGGGGGGTTGGAACTGGATGATGCTTGTGGTCCCTTCCAACCCTGACTGATTCTGTGATTCTATGATTCTATTCAGGTGGCTGTCAGTTGACACTCCAGCAGGTCAACCCCTCCTCTGTACTGGGTGTTGCTTCTCCCTAGACACAGAACTCTGTGCTTGTCCTTCTTGAATTCATGACCTCCAGAGGTCCCTTTCATCCCCTACCTTTCTAGATAGGAACCAAAACTGTGAGATAAACCTGTGAATTGCCAATCCCTAGGGAGAGAGGTGTTGGTTGGAAGGAGAGAACCTCCTCTCTCCACTCTGTAGAGTCTGGCAAGGTAACTGCAAAACCTCTACCTGCATTTTTCTTACCCATTTTCCACATTCCTGCTGCTTTCACTTCCATTTTTACTGCAAGCCTGCTTTGAAGAGCATAACCATTTTTTGTCCCCCCATTACAACATCAAGACTTGTAAACAAAACCAAACCAAAACCCATAAAGCTCTTTCATGTGGCCTTCCATAAAGAATGGGATTTGCTTCCCTCAGTTTTCTGTCTCTTTTGTAGGGTTTGTGTGAAAATAAATGGAAACAGATTTAAAAAACTCCTCTGCCACAAAGTGAACACAAAAGGATCAATCACAGCAGCTTCTGGGAGGCAGAGCAGCAAAGTTCAGCTTCCAGCTCTATTACCCAGTATATTGCAAGCCCCACCTTAAACCTCTTTTCCCATGCCCCTAAAATGGAGGTAACATCTGCCCTGCTTCAGGAAACAACAGGGAAATCATCTTGCAAGAAAGCCTACAGAAACAAAGTAATTAAATATAGTTGCATATGGAGGTTTGCTCCTGATGTGGCAAGAGCTAAAGGTTATCTATTAGTGCTGCTCCTAAACAGAGCAAAGCCAATAACAGGGCAAGAGGCCTGACATTGTGCCAAGGGAGGGTTAGGTGGGAGATGAGGAAAAATGTCTTCACTGCATGGGACAGGGACAGGCTGCCCAGGGAGGTGATGGAGTCCCCACTCCTGTGGATGTTCTCTCCAAGAGAGGTGTGGCCATGGCACTGGAGGACATGATTTAGTGGCCATGGTGGGGTTGGGTTAATAGTTGGACTTGATGATCTTAGAGATCTTTTCCAACCTTCACAGAATCACAGAACTAACCAGGTTGGAAAAGCCCTTTGAGATCATCCAGTCCAACCTACCACCTAACTCTTCTAATTAACTGAGCCCTGCACTAAGTGCCTCATGCAGCCTCCTCTGAAACACCTCCAGGGATGAGAACTCCACCACCTCCCCAGGCAGCCCAATCCAATGCCAATCTGTCTTGCTGGGAAGAACTTCCTCCTAACATCCAGCCTGAACCTGCCCTGGCACAGCTGGAGGCTGTGTCCTCTTGTTCTGTCCCTGGGTGTCTGGAAGAAGAGCCCAACTCCACCTTGGCTTCCAAGGCTGATTCCAGTTCCCTTTGTAAAACATCTTTGCTGCTTGATTGGTAAAGCAATTCCTCTGAACTTCCACTGTGGGGAATGGTTAAGAGACACAGGACGAGGGGCAGTGGGTGGAAGCTGAGGCACAGGAGGTTCCATGTGAACCTTAGGGAGAATTTTTTCCCTATGAGGGTGACAGAGCACTGGGACAGGCTGCCCAGGGGTGCTGTGGAGTCTCTCTCTGGAGATACTCAAGAACTACCTGGATGTGTTCCTGTGTGACCTGCTTTGGGTGCTCCTGCTCTGGCAGTGAGGCTGGACCAGAGGAGCTTTGGAGGTCCCTTTCAGCCCCTGACGTTCTGTGATTCTGTGACCTGAGTGAAAGCACTAACAGGAGTCAGTGGAATAGTTCTGTCCATCTGAGGAGGAGGAAAAGGAGAGCTAAGATAAAGGGAGTTCTATCAACGTGCAATGAATGCAGGTTTGGTTTTCCATAAAGCTTGGGTTTAAGGTTATGATCATGCAGTAGGGTTAGGAGCTTCTATGACACTTAGATACCATGCTGCAGTGAGCACATTTCAGCACAAACTGCAGTCAGCTAAGACAGTAAGTGAAGCAACAGGAGGCTCTGGCAGAGCTGTGCACTCTTTCACAGCTCTTGGCACTGAAGTACCAGGGACTGTTAAAAGAAAAACCAAAGCCACACTAAAAATCAGCTTCACAGCAATCTTTTAGCTCACTGGGCATGACAGAGAGTTACAGGGATGGTTGTGGCACTGGAACATCTCTCCTGTGAGGAGAGATTAGGAGCCCCAGGGCTGGTTAGTCTTGAGAGGAGAAGGCTGAGAGGGGATCTGAGCAATGTCTATCAATAGGTGAGGGGTGGGTGCCAAGAGACTGGGGCCAAGCTCTTTGCAGTGGTGTCCTAGGATAGGACAAGGAGCAACGGACACAAATTGGAACCCAGGGAATTCCACCTCAACCTGGGGAGAAATTTCTTTGGTGTGAGGTTGCTGGAGGCCTTGAGCAGGCTGCCAGGAGAGTTTGTGGAGCCTCCTTCTCTGGAGACTTTCCAAACCCATCTGGATGTGTTCCTATGTGCCCTGCCCTGAATGATCCTTCTTTGGCAGGGCACTGGACTCAATGATCCCTGGAGGTCCCTTGCAATCTGCCATTCTCTGGTTCTACAAACCAAGTGTTTGATTGCACAAGGAACTGCCAATTCATGCCTCTTTCATCCACACAATGCACTTGGAATTACAATCCCCCTCCTTTTTTCTGGCTTGCTTTGTTTGCTGTTTGAGAACTCCCCCAGTCTATCTCCCCAGCAGATGTTCTTCTGTTCTCACCAGAAGGGATACAGAACAAGGGGGGAAATTCTTCTTTCTGTTTCTTCTCAGAATGGCTCCAGATTCATGAGTAATGACTGACTGAAGTGATTTTTCAAAGGAGCTTGTAGAAAACAGTGTATTTCCTTGCCTGGCAAGCCTATTTTAGGATAACTGCATTATTCCACACTCTCCAAGATTTCCCCTTCATTGTGCAGCTTCGCCCATCACAAACAAAGTGTTCAGCTTTGTGTCAAGATCAGTTACAGTTTATTTGACTGAGGAAATCCAAATCGGCAGCCTCCTTTCTTAGCAAGCTTTCCTTTCACAGAATCATAGAATGCTTTAGGTTGGAAGGGACCTCAAAGCTCAGACAGTTCTAACCCCCTGACATAGGCAGGGACACCTCCCACTAGAACAGATCAATCAAGGACTCATCCAGCCTGGTCCTGAACCTCGCCAGGGAGGTTCCCACCAGATCCCCGGAGTGTTTAGGTCCCCTCAGTAACAGCAGGACATTGAGGTGCTGAAGTGTGGCCAAAGAAGAGCAACCAAGCTGGTGAAGAGCTTTGAAAACAAGACCCATAAAGAGCAGCTGAGGGAACTGGGGTTGTTTAGTCTGGGGAAGAGGAGGCTGAGGGGAGACCTCATTGCTCTCTACAACTGCTTGGAAGGAGGCTGAAGCCAGGTGGAAGTCAGTCTCTTCTCACATGCAGCAAGTGACAAGACCAGAGGAAATGGCCTCAAATTGTGCCAGGGGAGGGTCAGGTTGGATATCAGGAACAATTTCTTCCCAGGAAGGGTTCTCAGGTACTGGCACAGGCTGCCCAGGGAGGTGCTGGAGTCCTCATCCCTGGAAGGGTTTCAAAGCTGCATGGATGTGGTGCTGAGGGAGGTGGTTCAGTGGCAGTGGCTTGGCAGCAGTGTCAAAAGGTCTCTTCCAACCTCCACAGTTCCATGATTCTAAAACTTAACATTAACTACTGAATTCAGTTTGGTTATCCTCAGGCACAGTTCCAGCAGGACAACAGCTTAACTGCCTGTCTGCAGGCTCAGCACCTGCACCCTCTGATCTGTGCTCAGCAGACACTTCTCAGCCGTGGTAGAAGCCTTGCAGTACACAGATGGACACTTCTGGTATGTTCTTTGCCTCGGGCAGCTGCCTGACACTGCCATCACCTCAGCACTGTAGGCTTCCACTCTCCCCTCTTTCTCTCTGTGACTACAGCCCTCAGCATCTGATCTCTGCAGGGTCTGAACACAAAAAATAAGCTAAAACTAAAACCAAGCAACCAAAATCGTTAAAATAAAAAAACAAACCAGAAACTAAACCCAAAAATACTAAACCAACCCCCCCAAAAATACTAAACTGACCCCCAAAACCCACTGAGAAACTTCACAATTTGTTCTTTTCCAAGATGCAATTCCTGTTGGACACAGAGGTGGTGGTTCCAGACAGTGACTGTACCCTCTGCAGACCCCTCTCCCCGAACACATCCATCCCCAACTTCCCAAGCTCTCTGGCACTCTTGATAATTCCCAACTCCATAAAAAGGAAGTCCAGCCCTAAAAGTTGAGGAATATTATCTTGAATCCTACTGAAACTTTTTGCTTGCTCAAAGGCAGGAGAGCAAAATGCCTTAAGAGACTGACTGGTGAACTGGGCACAGCCAAACAGCACTTCTGTGTTCCTTGGCCTTGTGGACCACAAAGCTGGTAACAAAGCCTGGAGCACAGCCCTGTGAGGAGAGGCTGAGGGAGCTGGGGGTGTGCAGCCTGCAGAAGAGAAGGCTCAGGGCAGAGCTCATCTAGGCTGGATGTTAGAAGGAAGTTGTTGGCAGAGAGAGTGATTGGCATTGGAATGGGCTGCCCAGGGAGGTGGTGGAGTCGCCGTCCCTGGAGGTGTTGAAGCAAAGCCTGGCTGGGGCACTTAGTGCCATGGTCTGGTTGACTGGGTAGGGCTGGGTGCTAGGTTGGACTGGCTGAGCTTGGAGGTCTCTTCCAACACAGCTGATTCCATGATTCTGCTCATCCACACATAGAACAGCTCCCTGACAAAGACTAGCTGTATAAAAGCTGCTTCAAGTCATGGGAGTGAGGAGAGAGAATGGCTGCAGAGACATTTGAGAGGGGTGTGGGAATGGAAGGCAACCGAAACATAAAGAATTCCGAGATTGTTTTCCACAGTTGAGGCCTTCTCAAACATTCCCCCAGGCAAGTGGCAAACGGTGAAGACCTTTAAATGAGAAACAGAGACGTAGTAGGCAGCTTGTGAGCAGCTTGTGAGCAGCTCGTCAGCAAAATGATGAATGGAGTTGAAGTTGTTCTTGAGGAAAAGACTTTTTGATGCCTTAGGATTTGTAGACTTGGCTAAAGAGAGTTCAGTGGTGGAACAAAAGATGTTCAAGGAAAGAATAAGAACAGATGTGGGCTCACAGTGAGCTGAACAGGCACTTCTGAGCCTGGACTAGCACAAAACATCAACTTCTAATGATGTTAATGAAGAAAACCTGGCACCATTGCACCTCAGGTTGGGAGGTGTGAGCCCTATGATAGGACAAGCAGCAATGGATGGAAGCTGCAGCACAGGAGGTTCCAGCTCAACACAAGGGGCAACTTCTTGACTGGAAGGCTCCCAGAGCCCTGGCACAGGCTGCCCAGAGAGGTTGTGGAGTCTCCTTCTCTGGAGCCTTTCCAGGCCTGTCTGGATGTGTTCCTGTGTGACCTGAGCTAGATTGTGTGGTCCTGCTCTGGCAGGGGGGTTGGACTCGATAATGTCCTTGAGTCCCTTCCAACCCCTTATATCCTGTGATCCTATGATCCTATGATCTCTTTGGTTGTATCCCAACGCCTGACATCCTGTGATCTTGTGATCTCTTCCAACTCCTGACATCCTGTGAGCCTAGGAGGCTTTTTCTATGCTGTATGAAAATATGATTATGAGCTTCTTGCTTACTGCTCTCTACAGCTACCTGAAGGGAGGTTGTATCCAGGTGGAGTTGGGCTCTGCTCCCAAGCACTCAGGGACAGAACAAGAGGACACAGCCTCAAGCTGTGCCAGAGCAGGTTCAGGCTGGATGTTAGGAAGAAGTTCTTCACAGCAAGAGAGTTTGGCATTGGAATGGGCTGCCTGGGGAGGTGGTGGAGACCCTATCCCTGGAGGTGTTTAAGAGGAGGCTGCCTGAGGCACTTAGTGCCAGAGTTTAGTTCATTAGAAGGTGTTAGGTGATAGGTTGGACTGGATGATCTTGAAGGTCTTTTCCAATCTGGTCAATTCTGTGATTGTTCAAAACACACAGCATGAGAGAGATCTTCCTGAGGGTTCCTCCAGTCCAAGGGGTTTGGCTGTATTACTTTAAACAAAGCACTATAATAAGCTCTTATTCCACATCCTCTACATCACCATTCCTGATTCCTGCTGCTCTTTGTCTTACCACATGGCCATTACTCCACGAGGAGGACAAAACCCACTGCCATCAAATTTGGTGGTATATTTACATGGTTTGTACCTTGTTTCCCCTTCCCTACACCTTTGTACCTTCCATACCTCATAGACCTTTTCTTTATTGTTAAACTTTTATCCTTTTCACTTCCAAATGGCAGTGAGATTATTTATTTGGGTCTGCTTTACCTTTCTTCTCTCTCCATCTAATTCCTTTTCTTTTGGGAAAGAAGAAGGAAGAGGGAAGGGCATCCTGCAAATTCTCATTGGTTCTATCAACTACATTGGAGTCTCTGGGAAATTTAAATCAGAATTGAGACAAAGGTGTCCTGCCCATGGCAGGGGGGTTGGAACTAGATGATCCTTGTGGTCCCTTCCAACCCTGACTGATTCTATCATTTTATGTTCAATGCTACTTTACTGCAGAAACTTAGGTGGGAGACAAACCCCTACTGTGTCATTCAGAGAGCAGATCCTACCATAGCACCCTGGCTGCAGCTACACCATTCATGAGACCTGTANAAGGTTGAATGCAGCTGATAGGGACTGAGGGACACAGAATCAACACAAACTCATAGAACTGTTGCAGTTAGAAAACACCTCTAAGATCATTAAGTCCAACCCTTGACTTGACACCACCATGGCCATTAAACCATGTCCCCAGGTGCCATGTCTACACCTTTCTGCCCATGGACCTCTCTGGGCAGCCTGTTCCAATTCCTGACCACTCTTGCAGCAAAGAAGTTGTTCTTAATCTCCAAAGTAAACCTTCACAGCACAACTTAGAATCACAGAACACATCAGGTTTGAAGGGACTCTGGAACCAGCAGGGACAACTTTAGATCTGTTACTTGAGACCATTTCCTCTCTGTTCTGTCACCTGATATTAAACAGCCTCTATAAGGTTTCCCCTGAGCCTTCTCTTCTCCAGGCTGAACAGCCTCAGCTCCTTCAGCCTGTCCTCCAGGCAGACCTCTCATCCTCCTTGAAGCCTCCTGTGGACCCTGTCCAACAGATCCACCCCTTCATGTGCTGGGGGCGTCCTTAGGGCCATGTCCATGCTTCAAGCATTAGTTACCTTCTCTGGGTTCACTCCAGTCTGTTCATGTTTCTCTTGCCCTGGGGAACTCTGCAGTGGACACAGCAGTACAGCTATGCTCTCCTTACTGCTGAGTAGAGAAGGATCACTTCTTTCAGCCTGCTGGCCATGCTTTTACTAACACATCCCAGGATGCTGCTTGACCTTCCTCGTCACAGGGGCATTGTGCTGGCACGTTTGCAACTGTGCATCCACCAGGACTTCCTCTGCTGTGCTTCCAGCCTCTTGAGGTCACCCTGTCCCTCTGAATGGCTGCACAACCTTCTGTTTTATCAGCCACTGCTCTGTTCTAAATTGCCCTCTGCATCATCATCCAGGTCACCAGAGAAGAGAAGGCTGAGAGGAGATCTGATCAGTGTGTACAGATATCTGAGGCATTGGGGACAGTGCCTGGGGCCAAGCTCTTTTCAGTGGTCAGCAGCAATAAGCCAAGGAGCAACAGCTACAAACTGGAACAGAGAAAGTTTCACCTCAGCATGAGAAGAAACTTCTTTACAGTGAGGGTGACTTTTTTACAGTGAGCCCTGGAGAAGACTGCCCAGAGAGGTTGTGGAGTCTCCTTCTCTGGAGACCTTCCAAACCCACCTGCATGCACTCCTGTGTGAACTACCCTGGGTGATGCTGCCTTGGCAGAGAGATTGGACTGGATGATCTCTGAAGGTCCCTTCCAGCCTCTAAAGCTGTGTGATTCTGTGACAAGTGAAGAGGTTAAACAATACTGAGCTCAGCACTGACACTCCACTAGCGACTTGCCTACAGCTGTCCTGTGAGCCCTGCAGTTCAACCCATTTTCAGTCCCATCCCAAAGCCCACTTGAACAGTCTGTAGCAGAGGCTGTTAGAGGAGCCTTGCTGAAGTCAAAGCAAACAACTGCAGCTGCTCTCCTCTCACCTACCCAGCCAGTCATCCACTTCCAGGAGGCTATCAAGTTCACTAACCATGATTTCCCCTCTACAGATCCATGCTTCCCACTCCCAATCACCTGTGTGTCCTTCTCATCTTTAGAAATGGTTTATCCACCACCCACCCTGGGATCAAGGTGAGGCTTAGCAGTTTGTAATCCCCTAGATCCTCTTTCTAATGCCTCCTGAAGACAGGAATGACAATCAGATCCATGGAATCATTGCTTTTTCAGGGAAAAGGAGGTGTAGCACCTGATGAAGGTATTTGGCACAGCCTGGGCATGCAATCTAAAGTCACAGCTCCAGCACAGTTAGCCAGGGATAGGCACTGAAATAAAATGGATTCCACTGACAACCTGACAGGACATGGGATCACTTCAGCCACTTCTGTAGAAGTTTTGAAGGGTCATAGAATCAAAGAACTGTTTGGGTTGGAAAAGGTCATCCAGTCCAACCATCAACTCAACATCACCATGGCCAATAAACCATGTCCCCAGCTGCCATGGCCACAGGTTTCTTGAACACCTCCATGGATGAGGACTCCACCACCTCCCTGGGCAGCCTCTGCCAATCCCTGACCACTCTTGTAGCAAAGATATTTTTCCTCCTTTCCAACCTAACCCTCCCCTGGCACAAGCTCAGGCCATTTCCTCCTATTCTGTCACCTGATACTAGGGGAAATCAGGTAAAGATCTCTGCTGCTACCTTCCATCTCCTGTCCCTAATTGGTGATTCTTCTCTCTCACTCAAGGTAGCTGCTACCTACTCAATATCCAACCTAACCCTCCCCGGCACAATTTCAGGTTGATTCCTTCCATTCTACCACTTATTACCAGGGAGAAGCCACAGAAAGGAATAGGGAGGAAAAGGCTGAAGTTGCACTTGCAGTTATTTATGCTAACAGAAGCCCAGTCCTGGGAGATGAGCAGCACCCTTCACAACCACTGTGACTTTTCAACTACCAACAATCAGACAAACCCATTTAGAAACCACTGAGAACTAAGAAATTCCCCTCCCTGCCTACCTTGGCATTGCAACCCCAATGAACTTTGGCTCCTTGGAGATCCATTTCCCACTGCCTTCACAAATGCCAGGCTTCCCCCCTGCCCTTTGCTTGCCATTTATAACATACAGAGTATGTTAAAGAACATTCCCTGAAGTAATTCTCTGAGTAACTCAGGGCCCTGGTGCTGCCCTGCTGAGAGGAAGAGAAATCTGTGTATGTTTAGGAAATGCTGGCTTCTTTTCAGTACAAGTGTCCTTGTTCTCATGGCCTCAGAGTTCAGCTCAGCAGCTGCAACTGATGAACCTTTCTCTTCAATCAGGTCATCTCTGCAAGGTCTGGTACTGCTCTGCAGCCTTTCCACCAGCCTGGTACCAAAAGGGAGCTCCTCTCCTAGCTTTCAAAGCAGCAGCAGCAGCAGCAGCAGGGTGCATCATCAGCTTCTTCACATCACTGCATCCCAAACCAGGCAGATTCCTCTCTAGCAAAATATTCCCACAGGATGCTAAAATGAAGAGTGTCCACGTTCAGAGGATGTCTCCAACTGGAGCTTTCCCATTCAACTACACAACTCTAGGCCCATGTAGGGGCTCCACTGCCTTACACAGCATTGACACTTTAGTGCCTATCTCAGGGCACCCCTGCTGTAACCACTGTCTTCCTGGAGTGCATCCAGAGGAGTACCACAAGGATGGTCACAGGCTCACAGCATGTCTGGTTAGCAGAGACCCAAAGAGATCATCCAGTCCAACCCCTCTGCCAGAGCAGGACCACACAATCTAGCTCAGGTCACACAGGAACACATCCAGACAGGCCTGGAAAGGCTCCACAGAAGGAGACTCCACAATCTCTCTGGGCAGCCTGTGCCAGGGCTCTGGGACCCTTACAGTCAAGAAGTTCCCCTTGTGTTGAGCTGGAACCTCCTGTGCTGCAGCTTCCATCCATTGCTCCTTGTCCTACCCCAGGGAGCAGTGAGCAGAGCCTGTCCCCCCACTCCTGGCCCCCAGCCCTCAGATAGTTAGAAACATTCATTAAATCCCTTCTAAGTGGGCTGGAGCTGCTCTGCTATGGAAACACACTGAGAGCTGGGGCTGTTCAGTCTGGAGAGGAGAAGATTCCAAGGAGACTTTATTGTGGCCTTCCAGTATCTGAAAGGGGCTACAAGAAAGCTGGGGAGGGAGTTTTTAGGCTGTCAGGGAGTGACAGGACTGAGGGAATGGAGCAAAACTAGAAATGGGGAGACTCAGATTAGATGCTGGATGGACTGGAGCAGCTCTTACGACAAGGAAAGGCTGAGAGACCTGAGACGATTTAGTCTGCAGAGGAGCAGACTGAAGAAGGTCAATGCTGACCAATATTTAAAGGATGGAGGTCATGAGGATGGGGCTAGAGACTTTCAAATGGTGTCCAGTGATACGACAAGGAGCAAAGGGCACAAACTGGAACCCAGGAAGTTGCACCTCAACATGAGGAGAAACTTCTTTGGTGTGAGAGTGCTGGAGTCCTGGAGCAGGCTGCCCAGAGAGGTGGTGGAATCTCCTTCTCTGGAGACTTCCCAAACCCACCTGGATGCATTCCTGCGCAACCCGATCCAGGTGAACCTGCTTTAGCAAAGTGAGGGTTGGACTCAAGGGAAGTCTCCAGACCTTAAGCCAGTATCTGAGGTGCAGACACACCAGTGCTGAGTACACCATTCACCACCCCAGCTGCCCTTAAAAGACGGTTCTCAGGAGAAAGGATTTGGTCCTGACCATAGAATCATAGAATCAAGCAGGTTGGAAGAGACCTCCAAGCTCAGCCAGTCCAACCTAGCACCCAGCCCTAGCCAATCAACCAGAGCATGAACGTACAGAAGCTGCAGAGCCATTCCAGACATCCCATCCGGCAGCAGTGCTGTCAGTTCTACTTGATCTGTGTTCGACATTTGAGTTGCTCAGATGAGAATCTAAAAGGTCTGATTCTTTTGTTCTTTCAGTGCTGACCTATTTCCCCTCCCAGGGCTGCGTTTTGTATTCATGGCCACGTGCAGGGAAAAGACATCACTCACCAAAGAAGGGATGAAATGGGTTAGGAACAAACAGGGGGTGGTGAGGGGGCAATGAGCAGTAAGACACTTAGAGGGTGGCACTCTGTGATTTACTTCAAAAGAACACAATCTGATCTCCTGCCTTTGAATGCCTTAACAAAAACAGCTACTGCAGACCTGCCAAGCAATTAACCTCTGGAATATGCTGCACAGATGAGCAGGTGAGGCAGGATCTCGGCGACACTGAAATGCTCATACTCCCCCTCTTCAAATCCTGCCGTGCCTCAGGCTGCCCTGAAGTGATTCCCAAAGTTCAGCAGAGCAGCTTCTGCTCTGGGTTACACACAGCCACAGGCTGCCACAGGCTGCCACAGGCTGCAAGGGACCTCAACAGATCACCCAGGGCAGCCCTCCTGCAGGCCACAATCATCCATACCATACATAAGCACATACAGGGGTGTGGGCAGCCCCAGGTTACATGGGCACCCCCCAAGGCTACATGGGGGTCACATGGGTACCCCCCCAGGTTACATGGGCACCCCCCAAGGCTACATGGGGGTCACATGGGTACCCCCTCAGGTTACATGGGCACTCCCCTAAGGCTACATGGGGGTCACATGGGTACCCCCCCAGGTTACATGGACATGCCCCAAGGCTACATGGGGGTCACACGAGAGCACCCCCCCAGGTTACATGGGGGTCACATGGGGGTCACACGAGAGCACCTCCCCATGTTACATGGGAGTCACATGGGGGTACCCACTCACACATTACATGGGGATCACATGGGCACCCCCCAGGTTACATGGGCACCCCACCCAAGTTACATGAGGGTCACATGGGCATAATTCCCCCTAGGTTACATGGGGGCCACATGGGCACCCCCTCCAGGTTACATAGGCACACCCCCAAGTTACATGGTGATCACATAGGGGTCACATAGGCACCCCCCCAGGTTACAAGGGCACCCCACCCAAGTTACATGGGGCTCACATGGGGACACCCCCAGGTTATGCAGGCACCCATCCAAGTTACATGGGGGTCACATGGAGGTCACATTGGCACCCCCCCGCAGCAGACAAGGGGCCACACGGGCACCCCCCCAGGTTACATGGGGGTGCATGAGGGCACCTCCCCAGGTCACATGGGGGCAGCCCCCCAGGCAGCCCTGCAGAACACTGCAGCACTGCTGAAGATTCAGCTGCAGCAAGCCTGGCTGCAGTGGCTGCCTGGTGCTTGGGATTCAAGTGCAGTGTATATTGGAATGCAGCACCTCAAATGCTTTGCCCCACTTCAGAATCTATTTCATTTAGCTGATCAGTTTGGGCCCCTCGCTGCTAGAAAGGCATTGAGTTGCCAGAGTATGTCCAGAGAAGAGCAATAGGGATGGAGAACAGGGCTGGTGAGCAGCTCAGGCAACGGGGAGTGATTAGCCTGGAGAAGAGAAGCCTGAGGGGGAGACCTCATTGCTCTACAGATGTGCTGGGCTGCAGCAAGAGCAGTGTGGGCAGCAGACAAGGGAGGGGATTCTGCCTCTTTGCTCTCCTCAGACCCCACATGCAGTTCTGAGTGCAGTTCTGGAGCCCCCAACACAAGCAGGACATGGAAGTGTTGGAGCCAGTCCAGAGGAGGCCACCAAGATGCTGAGAGGGCTGCAGCAGCTCTGCTGTGAGGAGAGGCTGAGAGAGTTGGGGCTCTGCAGCCTGGAGAAGAGAAGGCTTCCAGGAGACCTTAGAGTGGCCTTGCAGGATCTGAAGGGGGCTCCAGGTGGGCTGGGGAGGGACTATTGACAAGGTCTGGGAATGTCAGGATGAGGGGGAATGGGTTTGAACTGGCAGAGGGGAGATTGAAAGTGGATGTCAGGAGGAAGTTGTTCACAGTGAGGGTGGTGAGACACTGGCACAGGTTGCCCAGGGAGGTTGTGGAGCACAGAAGCACAGAATGTGATCAATATTTCCCTGGAAATATTGAGGACCAGGCTGGATGAGTCCTTGATTGACCTGCTCCTGTGAGAGGTGTCCCTGCCCATAGCAGGGGATTGAAACTGTCTGAGCTTTGAGGTCCCTTCCAATCTAAACTATTCTATGATTCTGGGCTGCAAGTTCTCCTTCCCCTTCTCAAGGCATTTTTGTACTTTGTGAGGCTCAGGTTCAAGGAAACAATTTTTAATTCTCTAACTGCTTCTAATGATTTTGGCACGTTCAGCATTGAAGGTAAGATCAGTTAGAGAGCACAGTTCCAAGGTGTGTTCAATCACTCAGCAAGCACCCATGAGTATCCACACGTGATCCTTACCTCCAGTAATTACAGGAGCTAGAATTAGGTCAGAGCCTTATTTACTGAATTCAAAATGACCTTCAAGATTGAAAAGTTCTCTGCAATTCCCTGGCACTGCTCTGTTGGATAAGAAGAATCATAGAATCAGCCAGGTTGGAAAAGTTCTCCACGCTCAGCCAGTCCAACCTAGCACCCAGCTCTGGCCAATCAACCAGACCATGGCACTAAGTGCCCCAGCCAGGCTTGGCTTCAACACCTCCAGGCACAGTGACTCCACCCCCTCCCTGGGCAGCCCATTCCAATGCCAATCACTCTCTCTGACAATAACTTCTTCCTAACATCCATCTTGAACCTGCCCTGGCACAGCTTGAGACTGTGTCCTCTGGGTGCCTGGCAGCACAGTCCAACCCCATCTGGCTACAGCCTCCCTTCAGGGAGCTGCAGACAGCAATGAGCTCTGCCCTGAACCTCCTCTGCTGCAGGCTGCACACCCCCAGCTCCCTCAGCCTCTCCTCACAGGGCTGTGCTCCAGGCCCCTCCCCAGCCTTGCTGTCCTCTGGACACCTTCCAGCACCTCAACATCTCTCTTCAATTGAGGAGCCCAGAACTGGACACAGCACTCCAGCTGTGGCCTGAGCAGTGCCGAGCACAGGGGCAGAAGAACCTCCCTTGCTACTGGTGGGGTATTTTTTTCTCAGGTTTCCTTTTAAGCAACACTTAAGCCCCTTGCAGGGCTGTGCTCCAGGCAATATGTAAGTAGAGAGCAGATCTGTACTAATCTCATCTCATGAAACAAAGATGATGAGAGAAATTTCTCAGTGCTTTCAGTAGCCTATAGAAGCTCCAAGCTCAGTGACAATTTAAGCAAGGGCTTGGAATTTAACCAGAGGGAAAAAAAAAGAACAACACATTTTTTTCAGTTGCAATCCAAAAGGTACACTAAGTGGTTTTCATTAAATCTTGCCAGAGGACAGTTACTGACCATTGAAAACCAGATGTTCCTTGCAAATGAGAACATCAGAAGAGCTGAAGTGAAGGACACAGCAAAGCTTTGGCAATGGCAAAATATTTCACATGGAGTGGGCAGAGCAACCTCCAGGAAGGTTCAGTTTCCAGCTGCCATTAAAAAAACTGGAATAGTGTGGTCAGCAGGAGCAGGGAAGTCCTTCTGCCCCTGTGCTCAGCACACCTTGAATGCTGTGTCCAGTTCTGGGCTCCTGAATTGAAGAGAGATGTTGAGGTGCTGGAAGGTGTCCAGAGAAGGGCAGCAAGGCTGGGGAGGGGCCTGGAGCACAGCCCTGTGAGCAGAGGCTGAGGGAGCTGGGGGTGTGCAGCCTGCAGAAGAGGAGGCTCAGGGCACAGCTCATTGCTGTCTGCAGCTGCCTGCAGGGAGGCTGTAGCCAGGTGGGGTTGGGCTCTGCTGCCAGGCACCCAGGGACAGAACAAGAGGACATAGTCTCAAGCTGTGCCAGGGCAGGTTCAACCTGGATGTTAGGAAGAAGTTCTTCACAGCAAGAGAGATTGGCATTGGAATGGGCTGCCCAGGGAGGTGGTGGAGTCCCCATCCATGGAGGTGTTTAAAAGCAGACTGCATGAGGCACACAGTGCCATGGGTTAATTAATCAGAAGGTGTTAGGTGATAGGTTGGACTCAATAATCTCAAAGGTCTTTACCAACCTGGTTAATTCTGTGATCCTGACCCTAAGAAGACTGAAAGTGCACCATGTGCACCAGTCCCACAGGTGCTAAATTAGTGTCAGAAGCACACAGAAATAACAAATTCTTTTCTTTTCAAACAGTCTATGAAAGCAAATTTAGAACTTCATGGTGGAATTGGAGGACATCAAACACCCAGAGACAAAGCAGGATTTTTTTGATTACAAACAGGCACCAGGAAGCCAAAATGAATTGTAGAATCATGAAGGTTGGCAAAGCCCTCTGAGATCATCATGTCCAACCTTCAGCCTAACACCACTATGGCCATTAAACCATACAGCACCTGATGAAGGTGTATGGCACAGCCTGGGCATGCAATCTAAAGTCACAGCTCCAGCACAGTTAGCCAGGGATAGGCAGTGAAACAAAATGGATTTCATTACTAACCTGACAGGTCATGGGATCACTTCAGCCACTTCTGCAGAAGTTTTGAAGACTCATCAAATTGCTTGGGTTGGAAAAGCCCTCCAAGATCATCCTGTCCAACTAGCAACCCAACACCACCATGGCCAATAAACCATGTCCCACAATGCCATGGCCACACATTCCTTGAATACCTCTGTGGATGGGGACTCCACCACCTCCCTGGGCAGCCTGTGCCAATCCCTGATCACTCTTGCACCAAAGACATTTTTTCCTAATTTCCAACTTAAATCTCCCCTGCTACAGCTTGAGGCCACTTCACAGAATCATAGAATCAACCAGGTAGGAAGAGACTTCCAAGATCATCCAGTCCAACCTAGCATCCAGCCCTGGCCAATCAACCAGACCATGGCACTAAGTGCCCCAGCCAGGCTTGGCTTCAACACCTCCAGGCACAGCGACTCCACCACCTCCCTGGGCAGCCCATTCCAATGCCAATCACTCTCTCATTTCCTCTTGTTCTGTCACTGGCTGCTCTGGAGAAGAGGCCAACACCAAACCCTCCGCAACCTTTCAGGGAGTTTATTTACAGGATCTCAATGCTGGACTGCTCTAGACACAGGAAAATGGAACAAACAATAGATAGGGACAGAGCTTCTCAAGTTCAGAGCCACATTACCCTAATGATTCCTGCTTTGACCCTAGGCTAAGCTGTTTTATTGACACAAGGGTTTATTCACATCGTTTACTGGCACTAACTTAATAACTGAAACAGAGCAGGGGTTTTCAGTTCAAAGTCATGTTCAGACCTCAGTTTTCTTCTGTGGACAGACCCAGTTGGTGACCCAGTGTCTGCTGCCTGCAGTCTGTCTGGCAAGCAGCCTGGTGGTTAAGTTCACTCACAGCAATGAAGCATCACTTAAAAATTCATTCCTGTTGACTCAGCCATTCTTCAATACTTTTTTCCTCCTTCTCACCCACAACATTACTTTTCATCCACAGAATTGTAGCTCTCAGAATCTAGCTGGAAAGCACGAGTCAAAGGCATCATTTTAAGGAAATCACTGCACAAAGTGAAATGAAAAGATGAGTGGAGTGGATGAATCATAGAATCAGCTGGGTTGGAAGAGACCTCCAAGCTCAGCCAGTCCAACCTAGCACCCAGCCCTATCCAGCCAACCAGACCATGGCACTAAGTGCCCCAGCCAAGCTTTGCTTCAACACCTCCAAGGACAGCAACTCCACCACCTCCCTGGGCAGCCCATTCCAATGCCAATCACTCTCTCTGACAACAACTTCCTCCTAACATCCAGCCTAGACCTTCTCTGGCACAGCTGGAGGCTGTGTCCCCTTGTTCTGTTGCTGAGTGCCTGGCAGCAGAGCCCAACCCCACCTGGCTACAGTCTCCCTTCAGGTAGTTGTAGACAGCAATGGAAACTGATCCCAGTGCTCCTTTAGATCAATGACAGCCTCTGGATCAGACCTAGGTAGTAGCAATCACTTACCAGAGCTGTCACTTCAAGACCTTTCACTAATATGGCATTCATGTTAACTAAACCAGAGTCCCACCTAATAGTCTCAGGCTGCACAGATCCAGATTGCATCAGGTTGGAAGAGACCCTCTGCAGTCATCAGAGACATCCCCAACCAAGCAGTCAGCTCAGGGCTCCATCAAGTTCGACCCTGAGTGTCTCTAGAGATGGGACCCTGTGGTAGTTTCCAATCAGTGTGCACTATTCTCATTCTCATTCCTGAAAAGGGTTAAGAGTTGATTCTGTCTTCCAGAACCAGGTAAGCTTGTGGCCCAAACTGGGACAGACCCTCAGGACATCCCTGGGCAACCTGTTCCAGGATTTCACCACCCTCACTGTGCAGCACTTCCTTCTGATGTCCAATCTAAATCTCCCCTGCTCCAGTTTCAAACCATTGCCTCTCATCCTATCCCCACAGCCCCTTCTTAACAGTCCCTCCTCAGCCTTCCTGTAGCCCCCTTCACATATAGAAATGCTGCTCCAAGGTCTCCCCAGACTCTTCCCTTCTCCAGACTGAACAACTCCAATTCTTCCAGCCTGCTTCTGTGGCAGAGGTGCTCCAGCCCTATGGTCATCTTTGTGGCCCTTTTCTGGACCCACTCCAGCTGATCCCTGTCTCTTGTGTGGGGAGTCCCACAGCTGGACATAGAATGTACATTTGCATCCCTGCAGACCTAGGAGCAACAGATCCTATAACCCCCACATCAAAACCCTTGTGGCCTTCCAGGTGCATGGAAACTTGAACATCCTTGGAGATTATTTAGGGTAGGGTGTCCCTGCCCATGGCAGGGGGGTTGGAACTGGCTGATCCTTGTGGTCCCTTCCAACCCTGACTGATTCTGTGATTCTATGAAAATGCAATCAGTTAGTGATAGGCCTGGGGGGAATGGAACCAAGCTAGAAATGGGGAGATTCAGACTGGTTGTGAGGCAGAAATTCTTCACCATGAGAGTGGTGAGACCCTGGAATGGGTTGCCCTAGGAAGTAGTCAAAGCCTCATCCCTGGAGGTGCTTAGGGCCAGGCTGGGCGAGGCTGTGGGCAGCCTGATCTAGTGTGAGATGTCCCTGCCCACAGCAGGGGGGTTGGAACTGGATGATCCTGGTGGTCCCTTCCGACCCTGACTGATTCTATGAGTCTATGTTTTTGTAACAACAGGAAGAGTGCAGCAACTGCCCCAAAGCAAGCACATGTGCAGTAAGCAGGGAGTGACCCTGCAGCTGGCCCTGACACTGTTTATATGAAAGCTGATTATCTGCTCTGCCAAAAATGAGAGAAATAAAGCAGCTTATCCCCCCCACCCCCTCACACACACATGTGTAATGCCTTTAGCAGATACATTGAAGAGCTGAGACAAACATATGCTTCCTATGCTTCATCTAACACAAGCCACTGTCCCCTGAGATGAGGTCCTGTCAGGAAAGCAAAGCCAGGAAACGTTCAAGAATGCAGGAGACTCTCATCCCACGTACAGGTGTCCTGGACTAACAATGACCCTTCAGTCCTCAGCCTGGAGAAAGCAGCCCCAGAAGCCTTCAGCACAGCGTGGGGGCTGCTAAGGCTGTATCAGCTGCAACACAACTTCCAGACAAACACTGGTTAGGACTAAAACATTTCAAGTTGAGCCAGCAATGTGCCCTTCTGACCAAGGAGGTCTCCTGGGGTGCATCAAGAAGAGCGTGGCCAGCAGGTCAAGGGAGGTTCTCCTCCCCCTCTACTCTGCCCTGCTGAAGACACATCTGGAGTATTGTGTCCAGTTCTGGGCTCCCCAGTTTTAAAGGGAACTATCAGAGAGAGCCTAATGGAGGCTGTGAGGATGCTGGAGGGACTGGAACATCACTGGTGAGGAAAGGCTGAGAGCCCTGGGGCTGGTTAGCCTGGAGAAGAGAAGGCTGAGAGGAGATCTGAGCAATGCTCTGCTGCCAGACAACCAGCAACAGAACAAGGGGACACAGCCTCAAGCTGTGCCAGGGCAGGTCTAGGCTGGATGTCAGGAGGAAGTTGTTGTCAGAGAGAGTGATTGGCATTGGAATGGGCTGCCCAGGGAGGTGGTGGAGTCGCTGTCCCTGGAGGTGTTGAAGCCAAGCCTGGCTGGGGCACTTAGTGCCATGGTCTGGTTGGCTGGACAGGGCTGGGTGCTAGGTTGGACTGGCTGAGCTTGGAGGTCTCTTCCAACCTGGTTGTTTCTACGAATATTTAGGGGGTGGAGGTCATGAATATGGGACTGGAGTCTTTTCACTGGTGCCCACTATGTGTGCCCATAGGACAAGGGGCAAAAGGTACAAAGTGGAACAGAGGAGGTTTCACCTGACCTTAAGGAAAAACATATTTGCTTTGAGGGTGCTGGAGCCCTGCAGCAGGCTGCCCAGAGAGGTTGTGGAGTCTCCTTCTCTAGAGGCTTTCAAGACCCACTTGGATGCATTCCTGTGTGGCCTGCTCTAGGTGATCCTGCTGTAGCAGGCAGATTGGACTCCACCTCTGGAGGTGCCTTCCAACCTCCACTGTTCTGTGACTCTATGGAATGATTTTCCTTTTTCCCAGACTAATTCATTATGACACAGAGCAGTAAAGAGAACTCTGTTACCTCCTCCTGGAAAATGGAGGGTGCCTATGTAGTTATTTGAAGAGGGAAGATGGAAGGTAAGGTCCTATTAGCTGCTTGAAATGACTCTTTTATTAACCATCACATCTACCAGTCGAACAGACACAGCTGCTGGAGGTCATGACTGCATGGAAGGCTCACAGTTTCTTAAAGACAATTACAAAGCACTGCCAGGAAGGAGAGCTGGGTTGCTTTGCAGCTTTGTTAGTTTTCTTTCTTGTTGATATCCTGAGGTTTGCACCAGAAAAAGGGAAAACTGCCTCAGAGTAGAATCACAGAATAGAAGCAGAATCATTAAGGTTGGATAAGACCTTCAAGATTGAGTTCAACCACAACCCAGCTCCCATGACCACCAAACTATATCCTGAAGCACCACATCTACACAATTCTTGAACACCTCCAGGGGTGGGGGCTCCACCATCTCCCTGGGCAGCCTCTGCCAATCCCTAACCACTCTTGAAGGAATTTTTCCTAATATCCAACCTAAACCTCCCCTGGCACAACTTCAGGCCATTTCCTCTCATCCATTGCTAGTTATTTGGAAGAAGAGCCCAACACCAGCCCCCAGGGATCAGTACAGGCTGGAGACTGAGCTGTTGGAAGGAAGAGAAGGGAAAAAGGATCTGGGGGTTGTGGTGGATGGGAGGGTGACCATGAGCCAGCAATGGTGATAGGTTGGACTGGATGATCTTGGAAGTCTCTTCCAACCTGGTTGATTCTATGATTCTATGTGCTCTGGTGGCCAGAAGGTGCAATGCCATTCTGGGCTGGATTAGAAGGGCTTGCGGGTAGTAGGTTGAGAGAGGCTCTCCTGCCCCTCTACTCTGTGCTGGTGAGGCCACATCTGGAGTACTGTGTCCAGTTCTAGGCCATCCAGCTCACGAGGGACATAGAACTGCTGGAGAGAGTCCAGCACAGAGCCACAAAGATGATGAAGGGAATGGAACAGCTCTGTTAGGAGCATCATCCATGTCGATAAAGATGTGCAGGTGAGTGCCAGAGGCTGGAGCCAGCTCTGCTGGGTGATGCCAGTGACAGCACAAGGGCAATGGTGGAAGCTGAGGCAGAGGAAGTTCCATGGAAACATGAGGAGGAATTTTTTTCCTGTGAGGGTGACAGAGCCCTGGAACAGGCTGCCCAGGGCGGGTGTGGGGACTCCCTCTCTGCAGATATTCAAGAGCTGCCCGGATGTGTTCCTGCCTGATCTGCTCTGGGTGATCCTGCTCCTGCAGGAAGTTTGGACTGAGTGAGCTTTGGAGGTCCCTTTCAGCCCCTGACACTCTGTGACTCTGTGAACACAGCCTCCCTCCAACCTCCTTTCTGGTAGCTGCAGAGACCAATGAGGTCTCCCATCAGCCTCCTGTTCTCCAGACTACACACCCTGAGTTCCTGTAGCTACTTCTCATACAGGTAAAGAAACAACAAAGCCAGAAGCACAGAAGGTCATAAGAAGCTGAGGGAAAACACTTCTTGCTAGAACTCACAAGTTCAGAGCAGAGTTGAGCCCTAAGATTTAACATCACCTCAGCAGCAGCAGGAGAGAAAACATAAATACTCTAATTTAGCTACTCCAGTGGCAGAGCAAACTGCTCCTAAATGTATGGCCTTGTAGCTTAAACCTAGGCTTGAAGCTTTGTTAGTGTCCTGCCTCCTAGCAGAGCAGCTGCAGGCAGGCTTTGACTCCTCAGGTACAGCCCTGATTGCTCTGCAGTGAGACAGAAATCAGCCCTGGACTTGAGTGCAGACAGATGCAAAGAGCTGTCTCTGTACTGCTGCAGCAGGGTGCATGGCTACTCCTGCCCACCAACAGGGCAAGGCACCATCATTCTGTGCTTTGCCAGCCTCCAGAGAGCCCAGATGCTGGCTGTCAAGCCTGCTGGAATGCCACTTTCTAATGCAGCTTCCTTTTCAGGTGCTCCTAGCACCCAGCCCTATCCAGTCAACCAGACCATGGCACTAAGTGCCTCAGCCAGTCTTCTCTTGAACACCGCCAGGGACGGCGACTCCACCATCCCCCTGGGCAGCCCATTCCAATGCCAATCACTCTCTCTGCCAACATCTTCTTCCCAACATCCAGCCTAGACCTCCCCTGGCACAGCTTGAGGCTGTGTCCCCTTGTTGTGTTGCTGGGTGCCTGGCAGCAGAGCCCAACCCCACCTGGCTACAGCCTCCCTTCAGGGAGCTGCAGACAGCAATGAGCTCTGCCCTGAGCCTCCTCTTCTGCAGGCTGCACACCCCCAGCTCCCTCAGCCTCTCCTCACAGGGCTCTGCTCCAGGCCCCTCCCCAGCCTTGTTGCTTTTCTCTAGACACCTTCCAGCACCTCAACATCTCTCTGGAACTGAGGAGCCCAGAACCGGACATAGTTAAAACTGTGTCCAGATTAAACCTGTGTCCAGTTAAAACACTCAGCTCCTCAACATTCAAGTCCCTTTTGAAAGCAACCTTGAGCATTAAGGAAAACATATTCCAAAGGAGGAGATATCACAATTAAAGACAAAAAACAACCCTCCAAAGATTTCTTTTTCAGATAAAGAAAGGGCAAAGGACTAATCTTGCTGCAGGACTGTGGCTGGTTATTAATGAGTTTTCAGTCTGTAAACATACTCCTCAGAGAAGCTTTCCTAAGCTGTTCCCCAGCTGGGGGGTGCTTGACAGTGCAGCTCCACAGGGAGCCTCTATAAATACTCCAAGGCCAGAAGAAATTGTGAGGATGAATAGTTTGCCCTTCATATCATTTACATGCTCAAAGTCACCAAATGCTCTGCATACATCAGCGAGGCTTTTGCCTTAGCTTATGTCCCCCCTGCAGGATGGAGCAGAGTCTCCTCTGGAATCTGAATGGAGCAAAATCAAAACAGGGTGGCCAGTGGCAGCCTGGGCTGCATCAAAAGAAGCACGGCCAGCAGACTGAGAGAGGTCATTCTGTCTCTTTGCTCTGCTCAGGTGAGACCTCACCTGGAGTACTGCCTCCAGCTCTGGAGCCCCCAGCACAAGGACATGGAATTGTTGGAGAGGGTCCAGAGGAGGTCGCAAAGGTGATCAGAGGTCTGGAGAACCTCCCCTATGAAAACAGGCTGAGAGAGTTGGGGCTGTTCAGGCTGGAGAAGAGAAGGCTCCAGAGAGACCTCAGAGCAGCATTTCATTGTCAGAAGGGGACCCACAGGAAGGCTGGGGAGGGACTGTTTAGAAGGGTTTGGAGTGGTAGGAGGATCAATGGTTTGAAACTGGAGCAGGGCAGGTTTAGGTTGGACATCAGGAGGAAGTTCTGCACAATGAAGGTGGTGGAATACTGCTACAGGTTGCCCAGGGAGATCCCATCCCTAGAGACATTCAGGGTCAATCTTGATGGGGCCCTGAGCAACCTGCTTAGGTGGGGATGCCCCTGCTAACTGCAGAGAGGCAGGACAAGATGACCTTCAAGGGTCCATTCCAACCTGATGCAATCTGTGAATGTGTAAGGTCATTTACAGCATGGCTGCACAACTCAAGGCCACAGAGGACCACCAGAGTTAGCTCTGTGTAATCGCCTCTGGTAGCAGCACTGCAGCTGTGCTAAGTTGTTTCATGATCTAGCAGCTCTGCTGCCCACAGCTGAGTTGGTTATCTCCACATAGAATCAGAGAATGCACAGGCAAGGAGGGACCCTCAAAGGTCATCTTGTCCAGCCCCCCTGCAGTAAGCAGGGACACCTCCAATCAGAGTAAGATGCTTATGGCCCCATCAAGTTTCACCCTGAATAACTCCAGAGATGAGGCCTCCCATTTAACTCTTAGCAACACAGGTCTCTACCAAGCCCACAATAACTACTCACAGAATCAGCCAGGTTGGAAAAGACCTCTGAGATCATTGAGTCCAACTTATCACCTTCTATTTAACTAAACCCTGGCACCAAGTGCCTCATGCAGCCTCCTCTTAAACACCTCCAGTGACGGTGACTCCACCACCTCCCTGGGCAGCCCATTCCAATGCCAATCACTCTCTCTGACAACAACTTCCTCCTAACATCCAGCCTAGACCTGCCCTGGCACAGCTTGAGACTGTGTCCCCTTGTTCTGTTGCTGGGTGCCTGGCAGCAGAGCCCAACCCCACCTGGCTACAGCCTCCCTGCAGGGAGCTGCAGACAGCAATGAGCTCTGCCCTGAGCCTCCTCTTCTGCAGGCTGCACACCCCCAGCTCCCTCAGCCTCTCCTCACAGGGCTATGCTCCAGGCCCCTCCCCAGCCTTGCTGCCCTGCTCTGGACATCTTCTGCATCTCAACATCTCTCTTGAATGGAGAAGCCAAGACCTGGACACAGCACTCAAGCTGTGCCCTAAGCAGTGCTGAGCACAGGGGCAGAAGGACTTCCCTGGTCCCGCTGGCCACACTGCTCCTGAGCCAGCCCAGGAAAGCTTCCCTGTGTTTCTCAGTAGGCTTTGGCTGAAAGTAAAGAGTACACCAAGTCCTGACCAGTGGAATCTGACAACAACTAAACTGGGATGATGGATCCAGACTCTAACTAACTCCTGGAAGCATCAAAACCAATCAATGTGTAAGGAAACAGAACATGTAGGAACCCAAAAAGGCAGCAGGTTAATGTGATAAGGGCTGAGGGGATGCTGCCAGGGATGTCTGAGAGTTCTTCTCTGCAAGGCTGCTGTCACAAATGACAGCAGAATGTCTCTGGGTACCAGCACAGCCCTTCCTCCTCTTCAGAAGTGTAAATCAGGAGATAGGAATCCATAATTAATAGCACAGCTTTATTTATTTATGCTGCCACGAACCTAAAAGAAACATCTCAAGATCTGTGATTGAGTCTCAAGGCTACTGTTTGCCTTCCCAAATTTCCTAGGAGACTGAAATCTTAGGGCAGAGGTTTGATAGCCACGCAGCAAGCGCATTGGGTCCCCATCTGCTTCACACTACGGCTCTCTAAGGTCACTCCTGCGACCCTGAAGCAGCATTTTGGAAACAAACTTGATTAAAAAAACCTCTCCTCAAAGTTCTGTAAAGTCTGTGTAGCCTGCACAGGAATGCCCCACGGAATGGCCTGCCTAAGTGAGGCTACAAACAGACCTCTGAGCACAGAATGGCCGGGAGGGATCTCTGCAAATCAAATCCAACCCTCCTGCCAGAGCAGCATCACCCAGGGCAGCTCACACAGGAACAGGCCCAGGGGGGGCTTGAAAGTCTCCACAGAAGGAGACTCCACAATCTCTCTGGGCAGCCTGCTCCAGGCCTCCAACACTCTCATGCCAAAGTTTCTCCCCATGTTGAGGTGCAATTCCCTGGGTTCCAGTTTGTGTCCATCTCTCCTTGTCCTATGCCAGGACAGCACTGCACAGAGCCTGGCCCCTGCTTCTTGCCCCCCAGCCCTCAGCTATTTGTAACCATTGCTCAGATTCCCTCTCAGCCTTCTCCTCTCCAGGCTACCCAGCCCCAGGGCTCTCAGCCTCTCCTCATCACACAGATGTTCAAGCTCCACAACCATCCTTGTGTCTCCACTGGGCTCCCTTCAGTAGGTCTCTGTCTCTCTTGAACTGGGGAGCCCAAAACTGGACACAAAAGTCCAGACATGGTCCCACCAGAGCAGAGAGGGAGAAGAACCTCCCTAGACTTGCTGGCCACACTTTTCTTGATGCACCCCAGGAAGCCATTGGCCCATTCAGCCACAAGGGCACACTGCTGATCACTGAGCTCACTTCCAACTGAAAAGGCCAGTCTGGATGAGGCTGTGGACAGCCTGATCTAGTGTGAGGTGTCCCTGCCCATGGCAGGGGAGTTGGAATTGGCTGATCCTTGTGGTCCCTTCCAACCCCAACTGATTCTATGATTCTAATTCTTTGACCCATACATCTGACAAGAAGAGGACTTAAACTCTCCCACAGCTGTATTACATTGCTTTGAATAGCAGCTTCTTGTCCTTTTTAAAACATATAATACTGCTAGGAAACCAGACCTCCCAATTCAGCAAG
>WAAF01012946.1:105221-137351 GCA_013400475.1 Tricholaema leucomelas
AGACACTGGCACAGGTTGCCCAGGGAGGTTGTGGATGCTTCCTCCCTGGAGGTGTTTAAGGCCAGGCTGGATGAGGCCTTGAGCAGCCTCCTCTAGTGGGAGGTGTCCCTGCCTATGGCAGGGGGTTGGAGCTGGATGATCCTTGAGGTCCCTTCCAACCTAAACCATTCTATGATTCTATAAAACCTATGCCAAATTGTTTAATTCAACTGTAAATAGACATTCTGTAGAGTGATTTTTACTAACAGTGTACAAAGGAGTTGTGTGGGTTGATTGTATATAAGTTTGAGGAAATTCTTTTTTATGTAGTAATTAATTATTTAATAACATTCAAATCGGCCTCGAATCTCCCCAAGTTCAAATTCAAACCCCTCAACAACACAGCCTTAGCAACCACACCACTCAACATGGTATCACCTGCAAACTTGCTGAGGGTAAATAAAATCAAGCATCATTCCAAAGCACAGGGGTTGGTTTTTTTTGTCCCCAAATCAAGCTTTTGCTCTCCTCTATTTACTGCTGTCAATATGCCATTGCTTCAGACACGCTGCTCACTTCACACAGCTTCTGTGTTCTTGAGTAATTAGAAGACATCACTACACTGGTCCACAGGACGAGTTTTTAAACTCAAATGGAGTGGTAACAACAACAGTTTGTGCATAAATTATCCCTATGAAGACATAAATGCAGTACAAAATTAACCAATAAGCCTGGAGGAACGACGTAGTTTCACTTAACAGCCCACTCAAAGACATTTTGTGAGTATACTGCCTTAAGAAAAACAAAAGCAAGAAGAAGAAGCAGAAGGAAAACTTGCATGGATAAGAACTTTGAGAAACTTTTGAGTTATTGAGGTTTTAAGAGGCTTGCATTGCTTTAGAGCTCTGCATTTCTAGCCAGCTCTAGCTGAGAGCTGAGCACCCATTACAAGCTGAACGTGGGGTAAATAAAAAGAACTCTGCTCTACAAAAGTCTTTTTTTTCCCCTAGATGAGCTACAGCCCCCCCCCCCCAAAAAAAATCCTTTGGTGTGATGGATATTATGAGCAGTGAGTGTAGCTAAACCAGATGCAATAAGAAATAAAGATGAATGTGTTTAATAGGAGGGCTTTTCAAAATTAAAACCATAACAAAATGTCAGTGGGTAGAAGGTAGCAGCACTTACAGGAGTAAATCTTTGGGGGTGAGGAAAGAAGAGAACTGGCACACATACAGAAATCAGATCCAGCCACCAGCCCACAACTTAATGAAATAATAAAGCAGGGAACTAAACTCCACTAAGTCCCCAAAAACCCTTACTGAAGGTTAAAGATGGCTGTTGTTTGCCTGGCAGCTTCACTCCTGTTTCCCATCAGTGCAATTAGTCACCTAAGAATTTGTCACACCTGCATTCCTGCCAGAGGCTCTCAGGTGCCAGAGGATCATAGTAGCTTTTTCAGCTAAGGCCCCATGCACCCTAGATAAGCTAAGGGAGCTAAGTCTCCATCGAGGCATACACAATGACTATAGCAGGACAGCAGTACCCTGCCATAAAAGTGCCTCCCTCCCAAAGAGAAGACAGAAACAAAAAGGGCTGGAGGTGTGCTCTGCTCTTTAACAAAGGCTTAATCGATGTAGGTAAGAAACCAAATAAGGGCAGGACTACCTCATTAAGATTAAAGAATCATTAAGGTTGGGAAAGAGCCCTAAGATCAATCAACCATCAATCCAACACCACCATGGCCACTAAACCATGAACCAAAGTGCCATGGCCACAGGTTTCGTCTAGGGATGAGACTCCACCACCTCCCTGGGCAGCATGTTGCAATGTCTGACCACTCTTGCAGCAAAGAAGTTTTTCCTCCTCTCCAACCTAACCCTCCCCTGGCACAATTTCAGGCCATTTCCTCTCCTTCTATCACCTGATACTAGGGAGAAGAGCCCAACCCCCACCTCACTGCAACCTCCTTTCAGGGAGCTGTAGAGAGCAATGAGGTCTCCCCTCAGCCTCCTCTTCTCCAGGCCCCACAACCCCAGCTCCCTCAGCCACTCCTCAGAAGACCTAAGTCCCTTCCTTTCCAGAGGGCACACAGAACAGACTGCCACGGGAAGTCACAAGAGCATGAAGTGGTTGTGTCCAACCACTGGACTGGGTGATCCTGGAGGTCTCCTCCAACCTGGTTGATTCTAAGAAAAGAAATCCATGCAGAGGTCTCCCACACACAGTAAACTGCTCCTTTTCCCCTGAGCATGACACTTATGGTCTGGGTTACAGCTGTAGCCAATTCCAGCCAACTGTCCTGCCTGTCTCAGAGGCGCTGATGGCCTGCAGAGCACAGCTGAGCTAGGACTCTGTTCCAGCACACCTGTGCAGGTTCTTAGCAGTGAAAGAGAGCTCAAACCCTGGCAGGTGGCACCTGGACTATCTCATTTATGGTGTTTCTGGTTAGTCCTCTTTTTAAAGCACTGTGCATCACACGAACCACACAGCAGCAACCATAAATAGTGACCAGCTGAATACACTGCGACCCTCAGAGAAATAAAGTTCAAACACAAAAGAAATAGGACATAAAACTTCCCTTGACAAGACTGCCCCAGTCTGTCACCTGGCTTCCTTCCTCTGCCCTCTGCTTCCAAGTTCCAAACAAGGTTCCAACTCCCTTTTCCTCCAGAAGCCCAATCAAACTCCATCCAAACTCAGACAGCCCTTCCTGAAATCCTTCACTTATTTGTTCCATATCTTCCTCATAGCACAGTCAGAATCCTGCAATTTTTCTTTAGTGAAGGAATCTTCTTAGGACCACAGAACTGACTCTGCAGAAAGAGCCCTTCAGATCCAGCGTGCAGCCAGAACCTCACACCTGCACGCAACTGTTAGTCCCTGACCTCCTCATCCAGATGTCTTGGAGGTTTGAATAGGGAGAAGGTGGCACAAAACCTGCTTTCCTCCACCCTGTGGGCTGGAAGAGGGAACAGCACAGGCCTTTCTCCACAGCGTGCTGAGCCGCCTGGAAGCCTGCGCTGGGATCGGGCTGGTGCTTGGCTGGGACCTTCGCACCCAGTGTCAATGGACACTTTGTCTGGAACAGCACCAACAGAGCAAGGGAGAAGGAGCAGGGTGCCCTGACAGAGCTCCTGACGGGGCAGGTCCCTGCCCTGACGGAGCTCCTGACGGGGCAGGTCCCTGCCGTGACGGAGCTCCTGACGGGGCAGGCCCCTGCCGNGGGCTCCGGACGGGGGAGGCCTCTGCCCTGACGGAGCTCCTGACGGGGCAGGCCCCTGCCGTGACGGAGCTCCTGACGGGGCAGGCCCGTGCCGTGACGGAGCTCCAGACGGGGCAGGCCGCTGCCGTGACGGAGCTCCTGACGGGGCAGGCCCCTGCCGTGACGGAGCTCCTGACGGGGCAGGCCCGTGCCGTGACGGGGCAGGTCCCTGCTGTGACAGAGTTCCCGTTTTGGATGTCTCCTACCTTTTTACACAGCTCTCGGTTTTGCGCCGTCTCCGCCTTTGGACAGTCTCCTACTTCTGCACCACTCTGCACAACCTTGAAGCTTGGCAAGTCCTGGGGTCCACTTGAGAGAGCTGCTGGCGGCACTCAGCGCCGGCTACTCTCGGCCCACACCACAGCTGACTTCCTGGCTGGGCAGACCCCAGCAGTTTGCCTCTCCCCTGCCGCTGCTGAGGCAGCGTCGTTCCACCACCATCCCACTCATGGAGGAAGTGACTGACCTCTGCCTCTGCCGGTTTTTTTCTATCCACCTTGGACTTCTGCCAGATGGACCTGACCCCAGGCCCTCCTGACTCCTCCCTGGGGTGGGTCTGAACCTGACCCCAGGCCCTCCTGACTCATTCCTGGGGTGGGTCTGAACCTGACCCCAGGCCCTCCTGACTCCTCCCTGGGGGTGAATCTGACCCCAGGCCCTCCTGACCCCTCCTTGGCGGTGTTCTGGCGCTGCCCCAGGTGCAGTGGTTAGCCCACTCCATTTTCTGCCTAGGGCCCTTATAAAACCAGAGGAACTTCTTGTTTCTTTCTTTGCCCTCCCTACCTGCTGGCACCATCCTTGTTCCTGTTGCTCCTGTCTTACCCCGTGGCCATTCTACCACGTGGTGGGACCACCACTTCCTGACTCTGCCTCCATCCATTGCCACCATCTTGCTTGTGTCTATGTATCTTGTTTCCCTTCCCTATACCTCTTTGCAACTCCCCTGCCTTAAATACCTTTTATTTACTGTTAAAGTTTTTCTTTCAGCCTCCAACTCCAAGCAAAACTCTTCTCTGGGTGTTTTAGCCCTTTCCAGTCTTTACATCAAGCTCTTTTCTTTCCCAGGTGGGGCAGAGAGGAAGGCATCCTATTATTGCAGTGGTTCTGTTAGCTATACTTTGACTCTCTGGGAAGCTTAAACTAGGACCAATACATCTGTTCAGCCTAACTTCCAGTGGGGTAAAGCTGGGTTTGTAGTTTAGCCTCTTCCATTTTCTGACTTCCTAAGTCTCTGCATTTGTCCACAGCACCCTGTGAAAACTTCTCCACTGAATTGGAGCCTGTAAATGAGGCTAAGCTAATTCTGCCTATAGTTTGGGGGCAGAGTTTTCAGGAAAGTCAAACAGTTCTATTTTTATCATTCCTGCCTCAGCCATTTAATTCCCTGCCTCCACGACAAGGTGCTCAAAGCCAGGCTGGATGAGGCCATGAGCAACCTGGGCTGCTGGCAGGTGCCCACAATAGGGAGGTTGGAACTGGATGATCTTGAATCATAGAATCAACCAGGTTGGAAAAGACCTCTAAGCTCATCCCACCCTAGCACCCAGCCCTATCCAGTCAACTAGACCATGGCACTAGGTGCCTCATCCAGGCTTTGCTTGAAGGTCCTTTCCAAGCCAAAGCATTCCATGCATGATGAATCTAAGACTCTATGATTCTATGATCAAAAGCACTGGAAAAAAAAAATCCAATAATGGACAAGATCCTTTCTAGGAACTTGACCACATCTGCACAGCAGAGTGACCAGGACCTTGGGAAGCCACTCTCAGTATTTACAGTGTTATGGATCACATCTGTGCCAGTTTGAGACCAGCTGGGAGATTTTGGTGAGAAGAATTAGATGCTAGGCTGTGAAAAGGAAACAAAGGTGGTGGCTGCTGCACTCATAGGCTTGCTGAGAGGAATAAAAACAGAACACATAGATAACAAAGTTGTTCTCTGGCTTTGGCTGCCTCACTTCTCTCTCTAACCTGCTGTCTATGTAACTAATCCTTCTGCTTCCTAACCCCCCTGGCCAATTCTCCAAACCCACCTTGAATGTAAGGCAAACTCTGAGATAACGTAGAGGAGTGGGAAGGAGGTGGAAGGGTGGTTGGGAGCCCCTCCTGGGGACTATGGTTGCTGGGAGGGCTGCTGTGGTTCTGTATTACTTTTAACTTGTATACAAGTGCCTACAAAAAAGCTGGGAAAGGACTTTTCAGGCTCTCAAGGAGTGCCAGGACTGGGGGCAATGGAACAAAGCTGGAGGTGGGGAGAGTCAGGNTGGCAGGAGGGTTGGCACTGGATGATCCTTGTGGTCCCTTCCAGCCCTGACTGATTCTATGTTTCTATGATTCCTGTCTATAGCTGTAGCTGTATTGTAAATACCTGCTTGTAGATTGTGCTAAGCTGTAAATACAAAGCTTCATTCTCAATGTCCAGCTCAGCTGAGTCTAGTCTGGGTGATTTTCTTAAGTGTGATGGGGCAGAGAACACCCAAACCATCACAACATTAAAACACTGTGAGCAAAAAGCAATCTGCTAACAGAATTGGCAAGAAACACAAATTATTAGAGCTAAATCTAGACAAAATGGAGACCTTTTTTTGTCAGTCTAATCTTTCTTAATCTACTTGGATAGAAATCAACCAATATTTGCTTTATTTGCTTTCTTCAATGCATTGATTCTTCAATCATACTTTTTTCTCTCACCCAGACAACTGGATAGACTCACTCAAATGTTCTTCACTTTATACATTTGCTGCTGGTTAGAAATCAATTCCTGCCTTGCAGCTGCAGATCAACAACTCTGTAAATTATTATCATCTTTAATAAAGAGTAAGGACTTATGGTGGTACCCAAAGCTTTCCAACCAAGCTGCAGGACATGAGTAACCAGAGTGCTTCATCTGCTCTGCCAGCAGTTTGTCAGCACGCTTAGAACCACTGCTGCTCTCCAACCTAACCCTCCCCTGACCTCATTGCTCTCTACAACTCCCTGAAGGGAGGCTGTAGCCAGGTGGGGTTGGGCTCTGCTGCCAGGCAGCCAGCAACAGAACAAGGGGACACAGCCTCAAGCTGTGCCAGGGCAGGTCCAGGCTGGATGTTAGGAGGAAGTTGCTGGCAGAGAGAGTTGTAGCAGTGATTCTGCTGTTCTTGCCACCCTGATCATAAAAGAACTAATTTGTGTGAAAGAAGTCAAGAGTAGAATGACAGAATCATAGAATGATAAAATCAACCAGTTTGGAAGAGACCTCCAAGCTCACCCAGTCCAACCTAGCACCCAGCCCTGGCCACTCAACCAGACCATGGCACTAAGTGCCTCATCCAGGCTTGGCTTCAACACCTCCAGGGACAGTGACTCCACCACCTCCCTGAGCAGCCCATTCCAATGCCAATCACTCTCTCTGCCAACAACTTCCTCCTAACATCCAGCCTGAACCTGCCCTGGCACAGCTTGAGGCTGTGTCCCCTTGTTCTGTTGCTGCTTGCCTGGCAGCAGAGCCCAACCCCACCTGGCTACAGCCTCCCTTCAGGGAGCTGCAGACAGCAATGAGCTCTGCCCTGAGCCTCCTCTTCTGCAGGCTGCACACCCCCAGCTCCCTCAGCCTCTCCTCACAGGGCTGTGCTCCAGGCCCCTCCCCAGCCTTGCTGCCCTTCTCTGGACACCTTCCAGCACCTCAACATCTTTCTTAAACTGAGGGGCCCAGGACTGGACACAGGACTCAAGATGTGGCTCTTCTCCATGTATCACATTTCTGCACAAAGAATGGCTTTGCACAAACCACCACAACTTCTAACACAGGAAACTGAAGGCTGAACCCACAGCCAGGAGGACTCCTTGTGTATGCATCACGTTACAAATGAGCACTCCTCGTTTAAGCCAGAGCTGCCATAGATCACAACTACAGCCTAACTATCTTCCCTGTAGGAATACCACTGAGCCTGCCTGCAGAGAAATACACTTTATCTGCACTTTCACAGCATGGCTGCACTTACCACTACTCAAAAATAGGAGGGAAGGAGTTATCTGCACTCTATTGAGTTGTTGACTTTGTCAAATGCAGCTTAACTTGGGTGCAGTTCAGCTGTGATGTTCGATAGGTTATTGACTGTAATTGCAGTCATTCTGTGCTCCCAAAAAGGCAGTTTATGGAACATCACAGGTAGCAGAACACTCTCCCTGACTGGAGAATTGAGTCATTTTAGCCTGGACTGTGAGTTTTAAAGCCTGCTTAGGTTTGGGGTTTTTTTGGTTGGTTGGTTTGTTTACTTTAGGAATATCTGAATCTCTGCAGAGGCCACAAATAACTCTCTTGCTATGCTCATCCCACCCCAGGAGCATGGAGTTGAGTGTCTTAGAGGTAAAAAAAAACCCCAACAACAACAAAAAGGAGGTTTTGCAAGTCTCCTAGACAAAATACAGGGGACATGCTGGAGAGCACACACAGCAACAGCACCCAGAGGGGAAATGAGCTCACCTCCTCCCTACCTAAGTGCCTAGGCAGATCTACAGCATGCACTAAAGGTAACTGCTGTCCCTATCAGACCTGTGCTGTTATTCATAAGCTGTTAAGAAGATTTAGAAGTTCATGTTCCTGATTTTTTTTCCTTCTCCCCCAAACTACACCCATTCATCTCTTTAAAGAGCCTGCCACCCCTAGAAGCTTCACCTCCCCAACCTGCAAGTCATTTCTCATGCTTGCCACAGCAGAGCTCTGTACCAGGGGAAGGTGGCTTGTAGCAGAGCACAAAATGTCACCTCAGCAGCATCTGCTGAGCCTGCAAACGATTTCTACTGCTGCAAGCTGCAGAAAGTTACAACTCTTTTTTCCTGTGTCTTTTGGACAGGAAAGGTATGAATAAAATATTTTTGTTTAGTACCTAAAAGAAGATTTTAGATGCTCCAGGGTTAGTCTGAAGAAGAGGAAGCTAATAGGAGACCTTACTGATCTCTACAACTCCTTGAAAGGAGGTTGCAGTGAGGAGGGAGTTGGTCTCTTCTCCCTAGCATCAGGTAATAGGAGAAGAAATGGCCAGGGCAGGTTTATGTTGCAGATTAGGACCCATTCATCTCCTTAAATAGCTTGCCTCTCAGTCTGCTCTTTTCCAGACTCAGAAGCCCCAATTCTCTCAGCCCTTCCTCACAAGAGAGATGTTCTAGACCCCTAATCATCTTTGTAGCCCTTTGGTGCACCCTCTCCAGCAAGCAAGCACAACACACAGCTGCACAACCCTCACCTGGTGCTGCCTTCATGCCAAACCCCAAAACTGCCTTACTGGAGCAGTGCTTGAAGGACTCCAAGCACATCGGTGCCACACTTATGCCCAGATCTTTCTGCTCTGTCAAAGCAAGCCATGCATGCTTCAGAACCCTGAGCCTACACTTCTGTGCAAGTTAAGGCCTCCCTCATTCTAGAACAGAGACCACATCCAAAGCTGGGAGCCAGAAACTCTTGAAACAGCAGCCAAAGTCTTTGGAGTGCAAGTGGCAAATGAACTCCTCACAGCTGCTCCTTATGGACATAGATTTTTTTTAATGAGCTCTCCTGTGGCTCTTTCACCCAATTAAGAAGGACTCCATTCTAAGACAAGGCTTTAAGGATCCCAGAATCACAGAATGTCAGGGACTGGAAGGGACCTTGTAAGATCACTTCTCAGCATTTTGGCTAAGATCAAGTGTAGTGTGGAGTGTGTAGATCATCCAGGCCAACCCCTGCCAGAGCAGCAGCACGCAGAGCACATCACACAGGAACACATCCAGGCAGCTCTAAATATCTCCAGAGAGGGAGACTCCACAGCCCCCCTGGGCAGCCTGTGCCAGGCTTCTGACACCCTCACAGGGAAAAAATTCCTCCTCATGTTCCCATGGAACTTCCTCTGCCTCAGCTTCCACCACTGCCCCTTGTGCTGTCCCTGGCATCACCCAGCAGAGCCTGGCGGCAGCTTCTGAAGAGCAGAGCTCATTGCTGTCTGCAGCTCCCTGAAGAGAGGCTGTAGCCAGGTGGGGTTGGGCTCTGCTGCCAGGCAACCAGGGACACAACAAGGGGACACAGCCTCAAGATGTGCCAGGGCAGGTTCAGGCTGGATGTTAGGAGGAAGTTGTTGTCAGAGAGAGTGATTGGCATTGGAATGGGCTGCCCAGGGAGGTGGTGGAGGTGTTGAAGCCAAGCCTGGATGAGGCACTTAGTGCCATGGTCTGGTTGGTTGGCCAGGGCTGGGTGCTAGGTTGGACTGGATGAGCTTGGGAGTCTCTTCCAACCTGGTTGATTCTGAATCTATGACTCCCAGAACAATCAAATTGCCAAGAGACTCCCAACCCAAATCTCCTGCCCCCTCCCTCTTTCCCCCCCTTCTGAAATAACCAGATCCTGTATGTCTCACATGATAAATCTGCAGAGACCTGAGGTGAGATGTCAAAAAGACAAGAAGGAGGTTAGAGGGAAAAGGGTTAGGTCAGATTAGAGAGTTCAGGCAGAGGCAGCCACAGAGAGCAGCCCACCAGAGAGAAGGAGCAGCGCTGGGAGCTGAGCAGGGTGTGAGCAGTGAGTGCCTTATCTCTATTTCCCCCAGTTGTGTTTCTCAGCAGCAGAATGAGAGGTGTAGATGACTGTTGGTTTTTTTTTTTTTCTTTCTCCTCACAGCTAAGGATTTAATTCCTCTCAGTAAAATATTCCAAGCAGCCTCACAGCAGCACAAAAAAGAAGCCTCCACGGTGGTCATGATCTCAACGCTGACCTCCAGGTCACTCGCGATTGCAACTCGCATGCGCCAAAGCCTAAGTGGGCTTCCCACTAGCAGTTGTTTGTCCTGTCTGGTGCTGCTGAGGCCAAGAATCTTCTCTTGGCTTGGCTTAGATAGAAAGTACAAGAAAAATCTCAAAGGAAAAGAGCTCTGTGATATTTTGTTTAGTGAAGTTCAGTGAGGAGAGAGCCAAGTTCCTTTCAAACAGAGCTGCACAAATGCAGTGAGGTAGTAAGCCTGGACCACACCTATTCTCTGAAGGTATTGGTCATCACAGCTGCTCCTTGCACAGCAGGGCTCAGCTTTTCTCATGCTACACAAATGCAGCTTCTTCCTCCCCCTTTCTGTACACATTTTCCTTTTTACAACACAAAATCAGGTTTCCAACAACTCTTTGCCCTCGGGGATTTGAGAAAAGAACTGAATCATTTCCCTCGTTGCCCCAGAAAGATTCATGGCAGGAGGGACAACCCAGGCCTGGTTAAAAATCAGTCTTTACAAGAAACCTGTTAGCTCTTAAACATAGCATCATAGAATCAAGCAGGTTGGAGGAGACCTCCAAGCTCATCAAGCCCAACCTAGCACCCAGCCCTACACAATCAACCAGACCATGGCACTAAGTGCCCCAGCCAGGCAACACCTCCAGGGACAGCGACTCCACCACCTCCCTGGGCAGCCCATTCCAATGCCAATCACTCTCTCTGACAACAACTTCCTCCTAACNCCTTCTCCAAACACCTTCCAGCACCTCAACATCTCTCTTCAATTCAGGAGCCCACAACTGGACACAGCACTCAAGCTGTGTCCTGAGCAGTGCTGAGCACAGGGGCAGAAGAACCTCCCTTGTCCTGCTGCCCACACTGCTCCTGAGCCAGCCCAGGATGCCATTGGCTCTGCTGCCCACCTGGGCACTGCTGCCTCAGCTTCAGCTCCTCTCTCCCAGCACCCCCAGCTCCCTCTCTGCCTGGCTGCTCTCAGACACTCTGTCCCCAGCCTGTAGCACTGCTTGGAGTTGTTTTGGTCACATCTCCCCCTGCTCCACAACAAATTACTAAGGGAAGTTGTTTTCCCTCCACTGGGAATGGGAGGAAAGAAAACATAGGAGAATAGCCACAAAGTTGTCTTCTGGGGATGTGTGTTCCAGAAGCTTTGGTCTGCATCCCAGTCCTTGCAAATTTGGATGCCTTAAGGCAGCAAATCTCAATGAATTTTAAGGCACCATCATTTGCCATTTGGTACTTTCTTTGCCTTATAAAAACAGAAGCTAAGTTCCAGATCTGATTCTCATTTCTTGGGCTAATTTATTTTTCAGAAGGGCAGAAATTAAAGTAGTTGGGGAAAGAGAACGAATCAATAACTTCTCACAGCATCATCTGAAAGCCTTTTCTATTTCTGCTCTCCTGAATTCCTTAGACCTGTGGTTCTCTCCAGATCAAAGCTGAAATGTCCTCACCCTCTCTTCTCTGACACTACAGCATCTGGAGCATTTTACAGACCTCAGTTGTTTTAGCTGCTTGCAGAATTACCTAGATCAGATTAAATTACATTATTACAGGGTGAAAACTATTCTTCTGATGCTGCTCCACTCTGAGAAGAACAAGGATTCCCTGCTCTTATCTCCCCTTGGGTTTATGAAAGAGTCACAATCAGACTTATTTCCTGATTTCAACCTACATGCACTTCAAAATGAGAGCTGGAAATATGCTTCATGCTCCTTTCATAGCAGCACTCTTTAATATCACTGAGCTGTAACTACAGCTGCAAACAATATTTTACTGATGCAATTGCTTTACAGAAAAGCTGAGCTATAAAGCAAATTAAGACTCTGGGTGAGCACAGCTGTGTAATAAAGTGGCTACAGGAGACATTGCTGCTTGGATTCTGTTACCAGTTTTACCACTGACAACTTCAGTTCTCTTTCTGTGGCATACATACACATGGGCATCGTGCTCAGGTGGCCAAGGCCACCAGCATCCTCATCTGGATGACCAACAGTATAGCCAGCAGTGATGGTGCCCCTGGACTCAGCATTGAGACTTCAAATGCTGGGTTCAGTTATGGGCCACTCACTCCAAGGGCACTGAGCTGCAGAGAAAAGCAACTAAGCTGGGGAAGGGTCTGGAGAACAGAGCTGGTGAGGAGCAGCTGAGGACACTGGGGTGCTTTAGGCTGGAGGAGGCAGAGGAGAGACTTTACTGCTCTCAAGGAGGTGGTGAAGTTCCCATCCCTGGAGATGTTCAAGCCAAGCCTGGCTGGGGCACTTAGTGCCATGGTCTGGTTGACTGGATAGGGCTAGGTGCTAGGTTGGGCTGGATGAGCTTGGAGTTCTCTTCCAACCTGGCTGATTCTATTCCATTCCACTTCTATTCTATTCCATTCCATTCTATTCTATTCTATTCTATTCTATTCTATTCTATTCTATTCTATTCTATTATATTCTATTCCATTCCATTCCATTCCATTCAATTTCATTCCACTCCATTCCATTCCATTCTGTTCTATTCTATTCTATTCTATTCTATTCTATTCTACTCTATTCTATTCTCTACAGCTCCCTGAGAGGAGGTTGCAGTGAGGTGGGGGTTGGGCTCTTCTCCCTATCTCCCATATCAGGTGATGGAACAAGAGAAAATGCCCTGAAATTGTGCCAGGGAAGGGTTAGGTTGGAGATGAGGAAATACTTCTTTGCTGCAAGAGTGGTCAGGGATTGGCACAGGCTGCCCAGGGAGGTGCTGGAGTCCCCATCCCTGGAAGTGCTCAAGAAACCTGTGGGCATGGCACAGTGAGGCATGGTTTAGTGGCCATGGTGGGACTGGGCTGATGGTTGGACTCAATGACTTTAGAGAGCTTTTCCAAGCCAAGCAGTTCTGTGATTCCATGATTCCACACAAACCTCTGAGTGCCTGCAGCACCTGTAGCCATCCTGCACTACTCAAAAACGACAGCACCAGAGACAAAGAGCCAAATGTGCATTTTTAGAAGTGGGTCTCAGCTTCTGGATTGTTTCAGTTTTGGTTATTTCAACTTCAGCTTGAGCAGTGCTACACTATTGCTGACTTTCTAACACTTCACTCACTGCCACCTCCACCAAGTGGTAGATGATTGGTGAATTTTATCACTCTTCCACATCTGGGCTCCTCAATTCAAGAGAGATGTTGAGGTGCTGGAAGGTGTTTGGAGAAGGGCAGCAAGGCTGGGGAGGGGCCTGGAGCACAGCCCTGTGAGGAGAGGCTGAGGGAGCTGGGGGTGTGCAGCCTGCAGCAGAGGAGACTCAGGGCAGAGCTCATTGCTGTCTGCAGCTACCTGAAGGGAGGCTGTAGCCAGGTGGGGTTGGGCTCTTCTCCCAGGCAACCAGCAACAGAACAAGGGGACACAGCCTCAAGCTGTGCCAGGGCAGGTTCAGGCTGGATGTTAGGAGGAAGTTGTTGGCAGAGAGAGTGATTGGCATTGGAATGGGCTGCCCAGGGAGGTGGTGGAGTCACTGTCCCTGGAGGTGTTGCCTGGCTGGGGCACTTAGTGCCATGGTCTGGTTGACTGGACAGGGCTGGGTGCTAGGTTGGGCTGGCTGAGCTTGGAGGTCTCTTCCAACCTGGCTGATTCTATGATTCTATGATTCTGTGATTTTTACTTTGGTTATGCTTTGTGTGGCCAAGTCCAGTGGGCTCCTGGGATGTGTCAAGAGTGTGGCAGCAGATCAAGGGAGGTTCTCCTCATTTTCTGCTCTGCCTCATCTGGAGTATTGCATCTAGTTCTGGGCTCTCCAGTTCAAGAAGGACAGGAAACTGCTAGAGAAGGAACAGCAAAGGGCTACAAAGATGATTAAGAGACTAGAACAGGCAGCTGATCAGCGACCACAAGCCTGCCAGCTCCCTCTCTGACATCGGGGTGAAGGTGGTGAAAAGCCTTTGAAGAAATAGTCTGCTCCCTGCATAAGGAAGAGAATGTCAGCATCCCCTCAGTGACCCTGAGGGATGAGTTCCATTTTGAGGATGTTAAATACATCTGTTTTGTTAAGAATGGCTGAGGCTTGGGGCTTTTTAGCCTGGAGAAGAAAAGACTGAGCTGGGACCTACCCAACGCTGCTCAGTATGTACAGGGTGGGTGTGAGCAGGATGGGGCCAGTGTTTGTTCACTGGTGCCCAGTGACAGGACAAGAGGTAATGGGCACAAACCTGAACATAGCAAGCTCCATCCAAACACAAAAAGCAACATCTCTGCTTTGAAAGTGCTGGAGCACTGGAGAAGGCTTCCCTGAGAGGTTGTGGAGTCTCCTCTGGAGTCATTCAAAATCCACCTGGATGTGTTCCTGTGTGACCTGCCCTAGGTAAGCCTGCTCATTTTACAACCCAAATGAAGGAAAGAGAGACAAAGAGCATTTCTTGCACTGGAACCATGCAACTTGTTCATAAGAGTCATAGAACAGTTTGGGTTGAAAGGGCCTTAAGGGTGATCTAGTCCCAAGCACCCTGGTGGTATCTAAGAAGGACAGACAGAAGGGAAAGAATGAGAGTCAAAACACAGACTGAGGTTCTACAAGGGTTACAAAGATGCTGAGGGGACTGGAACTCCTCTCTGATGAGGAAAAGAGGAGAGAATTGGGGCCTTTCAGTCTGGAACAGAGCAGACTGAGGGGGAGCTCATCAATGCTGATCAAGACTTCAAGGGCGGGTGTCAAGAGGATGGGGCCAGTGACAGGACAAGGGGTAACAGGCACAGACTTGAGCATCAGAAGTTCCATCTAAACATGAGGAGCAGCTGCTGCAATGTGAGGGGGATGGAGCACTGGAGCAGGCTGCTCAGAGAGGTGGTGGAGTCCTCATCCTTGCAGACATTCCAAACCTGCCTGGATGTGTTCCTGTGTGCCCTGGCCTAGGTGATCCTGCTTTGGCAGAGGGGTTGCACTCCATGCTCTCCAGAGGTGCCTTCCAACCCCTAACATCCTGTGACTGTGAAATGCCTTGTTCAGTTGTCAGAAAAATACAACACTGAGACATTCAGAGTGTGGGGGGGAGCAGCATTCCTCTCAAAACCTTCTTGAGTCTCTACAAATAGGCAAACTCTGGAGTGAGATGGGGATATTGTGTAACTCCACATGTTTTAGAGCAGGAAGCCACTAAAGCTCTCTCAGTGCAGCTATGAAATGTTGATTTTGGAATTCACATCTAAACTTCTGATGGAAGTCTGCCCAGGCAGGAAAGAAAAGAAGAGGAAGAGAAGGGACTCAAGTCTTGGTGGGTTCAGTCATAAATTCTATTCAGCACTGAGACAGCAGAATAAAGAATTGGTTTAGCTCATACCAAAGTTTGCTGGGAGTTTAGTTCCACAGTGTAACCTCCTGAGCATCATCTTGACTAAATAGAAAAGAAATCCTCCTTCTGAGGAAGCCAAAGCACTGCAAATTCATCAACAGGGTGAAAAGTTTTCCTGACACCGAAGAAAGATGAAAGCAGTTACTTACCTTGAAGATGCTGCTTTGAATAAGAGGATTCCTGCACTTATAGGTATCATAAACTACTTAACTGTACTGCAGCTAACCAGCCATGTATAGAAGCACAGAATAGAATGAAGGAATCAATCAGATTGGAAGAGACCTCCAAGCTCAGCCAGCCCAACCCTAGCACCCAGCTCTAGACAATCACCCAGACTATGGCACTAAGTGCCCCATTCAGGCTTGGCTTCAACACCTCCAGGCACGGCGACTCCACCACCTCCCTGGGCAGCCCATTCCAGTGCCAATCACTCTCTCTGACAACAACTTCCTCCTAACATCCAGCCTAGACCTGCCCTGGCACAACTTGAGGCTGTGTCCCCTTGTTCTGTNGCTGAGCACAGGGGCAGAAGAACCTCCCTTGTCCTGCTGCCCACACTGCTCCTGAGCCAGCCCAGGATGCCATTGGCTCTGCTGCCCACCTGGGCACTGCTGCCTCCTCTTCAGCTCCTCTCTCCCAGCACCCCCAGGTCCCTCTCTGCCTGGCTGCTCTCAGCCACTCTGTCCCCAGCCTGTAGTGCTGCTTGGGGTTGTTGTGGCCAAAGTGTAGAACCCTGCACTTGGCCTTGCTCAGTCTTATCCCACTGGCCTCTGCCCACCCATCCAGCCTGGCCAGGTCCCTCTGTCAAGATCCCTCTCTGAACCATAATTGTTTCCCATGTGGAAGGGAGTCTGCACACAAAGCTGAACACAGCAACCCTTTGCCTTCTGTGACAGGGAAGGGTTAATCACAGGACAAGCGGGGACAGCAGAGAGCATCCATTTATCCCAGAGGTTGATTTTGGATCCAAGCTTGTTTTATCTGGCATATCAGCACCACTGCAGGAAACCCTGCTCAGATTAGAATGCAGAAGGTTGAAAGATTCACAACATGATCAGATTTCCCATGCTGCCTGCTCCTGCTCTGGGCAGCATCTTAAGACCTGTAACCAAATCTGGAGGCAAATCCAGGATGTTGTGTTTTAACCTTTATTTAAATTTATATCTTCCTGCTTATGTTGGTCGAATATTGAGTTTGCAAGAGGTTGTTAGCAAGGACAAAGGGGAAAAAAATGCCTTCTGACCTCATTTAGAAGGACACTAAACTTCTACATCCTTCATGTGTTACTTGCCCTGCCAGGGTCTGGCTCTGCAAGCACAAAGCCTTCCACTATTAACTCTGAGTCTTTTTCATAGAATCATAGAATGGTTTAGGTTGGAAGGGACCTCAAGGATCATCCAGCTCCAACCCCCTGCCATAGGCAGGGACACCTCCCATTAGAGCAGGTTGCTCAAGGCCTCATCCAGCCTGGCCTTAAACACCTCCAGGGAGGAAGCATCCACAACCTCCCTGGGCAACCTGTGCCAGTGTCTCACCACCCTCACTGGAAAGAACTTCCTCCTAACATCCAGTCTAAATCTCCCCTCTGCCAGTTCAAACCCATTCCCCCTCGTCCTGACATTCCCAGACCTTGTCAATAGTCCCTCCCCAGCCTTCCTGTAGGCTCCCTTCAGATACTGCAAAGCCACTCCAAGGTCTCCTGGAAGCCTTCTCTTCTCCAGGCTGCAGAGCCCCAACTCTCTCAGCCTGTCCTCAGAGCAGAGCTGCTGCAGCCCTCTCAGCATCTTGGTGGCTCTCCTCTGGACTGGCTCCAGCAGTTCCATGTCCTTCTTGTGTTGGGGGCTCCAGAACTGCACACAGGACTGCAGGTGGGGTCTGAGGAGAGCAGAGCCAAGGGGCAGAATCCCCTCCCTTGCCCTGCTGCCCACACTGCTCTTGCTGCAGCCCAGCACAGGGTTGCTGTCTGGGCTGCATGTGCACACTGTGCCCATGCTGAGCATCTAAGGATTTGTAGAATAAGAACCCTGACAGTGTGGAAGCCCTAAGTAAAGGATGGGATCCCTACTTACACAGCCCTTCCTAGGGCTGGTTTCCTCCCCATGTGGCCGAGGGTTGCCTTAACACAAATACTCCATGTCAAGCACAAATCCCTGCTATGCTGCTGGTTTTCTAGTCAGCTGTACACCCTGGGGGCTAATCACCCACACTCACAGAGACTGACAGACCAGCAGATGCTGGAAGTGTGTCTGGAGAACAGGGCTGGTGAGGAGCAGCTGAGGGAATTGGGCTTATTTCGTCTGGAGAAGAGAGGAGACCTCATTGCTCTCTACAGCTCCCCGAAAGGAGGTTGGAAACAGGTGGGGTTGGGTCTCTTTTCCCTAGCAGGAACTGACATGATGAGAGGAAATGACCTCAAGGTGCACCAAGGGAGGTTAGAAGTGAGAAGAACTTAAGCTAGAAGTAATTAGGTTAGAAGATTCTTTGCTGAAAAGGTTCTCAAAGGAAGTTTGCAGATGACACCAAGCTAGGAGCAGCTGTTGGTCTGTTGGAGGGTAGGAGAGCCCTGCAGAGGGACCTGGCCAGGCTGGATGGGTGGGCAGAGGCCAATGGGATGAGACTGAACAAGGCCAAGGGCAGGGTTCTGCACTTTGGCCACAACAACCCCAAGCAGCACTGCAGGCTGGGGACAGAGTGGCTGAGAGCTGTCTACAGCTACCTGAAGGGAGGCTGGAGCCAGGTGGGGTTGGGCTCTGCTGCCAGGCAAGCAGCAACAGAACAAGGGGACACAGTCTCAAGCTGTGCCAGGGCAGGTCTAGGCTGGTTGTTAGGAGGAAGTTGTTGTCAGAGAGAGTGATTGGCATTGGAATGGGCTGCCCAGGGAGGTGGTGGAGTTGCTGTCCCTGGAGGTGTTGAAGCCAAGCCTGGCTGGGGCACTTAGTGCCATGGGCTGGTTGATTGGCCAGGGCTGGGTGCTAGGTTGGACTGGCTGAGCTTGGAGGTCTCCTCCAAGCTGCTTGATTCTATGATTCTATGAAAGGCTGGCACAGGCTGCCCAGGGAGGTGGTTGAATCCCCACCCCTGGAGGTGTTTCAAAGAGGCAGAGATGTGGTGCTGAGGGTGTCTGGGTTAGCAGCAGCTTTGGCAGAGTTAGAGAATGGTTGGACTGGAATAGCTTAAATGGCTTTTCAAAGCCAAATGATTCATTGGGTCGATGATCTGCACATGATGTCAGGCATTGCTCAAAAGGTGTCAACCTAGAATCCATCTGCTGGAATGTTGTGCTGGAATATTCCTTCTGGGAAGGAAAAGTGGCTCCTCTCTGTTTGGGACAGTTTGATTCACAGATTGTCAGGAATACAAGGGATCTCAAGGATCATCTAGGTCCAACCCCCCCTGCCATGGGCAGGGACACTTGCCACTGGTTGCCCAGAGCCATCATCCAGCCTGGCCTTAACATCTTCCAGTAATGAGGCTTCCAAGCAGATCAATTCCAGATTTGAAAGGAAACAAATACCCTCCTCAGACACTGCACTGACCACAACACCAGATCATCCAGTATCTGCCTTCTGCAAGGCTGGATGCTCCAGAAGTCTGTTCTGGACAAGAGGATCTCTTCCTGCACAAAATGTCCCAAAAGTCACTTTTTTTCTGAGGGCAGACAGAGGTTGGAGCACAAATGGATGTTACTAACAGACTTCCTGAGGGCAGACAGAGGTTGGAGCACAAATGGATGTTACTAACAGATTTCCAAGAGAAACACTGCTCCTGTTTCTGGGCCTGCTGAGGTAATCCTTGAGTCTTCTTTTATTCAGGCTGAAGATTGAGCCACTAACAACCCTCTCAAGGTGCATGCAGCTCACCTTTGCACTTCAGATCTTGTTCTGATCAAAGTGTTAGCTCCAAGGACAACTTCTGAGGGTAGAAGCTGGTTGGACTCCATGACCTTAGAGGTCTTTTCCAACAGGAACAATTGCATGATTCTCTGCTAAGTCATGACCCTACTAGATTTAATCATGTCAAGAGAATAATGAAATGGATTCTGCATTCCACTGCACCTGAGACATAGAATCGTAGAATAGAATCACAGAATCAACCAAGTTGGAAGAGAACTCCAAGCTCATCCACTCCAACCTATCACCCAGCTCTGTCCAATCAACCAGACCATGGCACTAGGAAGCACTTCTCCAAAGAGCAGTGCACAGCCTTCATTTCTGAACGTGGAAAGCACAGGGAGCAGCTCAGCTGCCCTTTCAGCACAGGTCTCTTCCAGCTAAACACAGACTCTTTCCATTGGATGGAAGATATGCAGAGGCACTCCATAGAGGGAAGGGATGGTTTGCTGGTTTGAGGCTAACTGGAATATTTTAGTGAGAGAAATTAGGTGCTAGGCTGTGAAAAGGGAGCAGTGGTGATGTCTGCTGCACTCATAGGCTTGCTGAGATGGATAAAAGCAAGAACACAAAGACAGATAAGGGAGTGGGTCTCTGTCCCAGCTGGTGTCTGTGCTTTCTCCCTCTGTTCCTCTATGTAACTAATCCTTGTGCTTCCTAACCCCTCTGGCTGATCCTCACAGCTCACTTGGCACATAAGGCAAAGTCTGGGATAAGGTAGAGGGGTGGAAAGGAGGTGGAAGGGTGGTTGGGAGCCCCTCCTGGGCACTCTGGTTGCTGGGAGGGCTGCTGTGTTTCTGTGTTACTTTTTAACTTGTCTATTCCTGTCCATAGCTGCAGATATTGTAACTCTCTGCTTGTTTATTGTGCTAAGCTGTGAATACAAAGCTTCATTCCTTAACTCCCAGCCAGCTGAGCCTAGTCTGAGAGATTTCATAAGAGTGGGGGGGCAGTGAACTCCCAAACTGTCACGGATGGAAAAAGCTGGCAATGGCTGCAGGCAGCCCAGAAGTGTAACTAGCAGGATGAATGAGGTGATCCTGCTCTTTTACTCTGCTCTGCTGAGACCCCACCAGGAGTACCCAGGTGCCCCAGCACAAGAAGGATATGGAACTGTAGGAGTGGGTCCAGAAGAGGGTCACAAAGATGATTAGAGGGCAGGAGAACCTCCCCAGGCTGAGAGAGTTGGGGATGTTCAACCTGGATAAGAGAAAGCTTCAGGAAGGCCTTAGAGCAGCCTTCCAGCGCCTGAATGGGCTCCAGGAGAGCTGAGGAGGGACTTTTGACAAGGGCTGGGAGAAATAGGATGAGGGACACTGGTTTTGAGCTGGGAGAGGGGAGAATGAAAGTGGAGATGAGGAAGAATGAGTGATGAGACACTGAGTGGAAGAAGAAGAAGAAGGAGAAGAAGAAGAAGAAGGAGGAGGAGGAGGAGGAGGAGGAGGAGGAGGAGGAGGAGGAGGAGGAGGAGGAGGAGAAGAAAGGAAAAAATAATGAAGCNGAGGAGGAGGAGGAGGAGAAGAATTGTTGTTGTTATTGATAACAACAATGATGATGATGATGATGATAATAATAGAATACCAAAGGCTCCCTAGCAGGGTGGCAAACATGACCTATCTCCAGCAAGCATCACAATGCTCTTTAAAACAGCAAAGCAGGTCAGAACAGCTCAGCTCTATAACCACAGACTGACCTTCAAAACACAGATCTGCTCCTAACTGTTCCCCAGATCTGCCAGTCCCAGATAACTCAGCTGGGTTTGAATGCAGCTCAGTAGTGTGAAGCCATTTAAACCATTACATGTGACACACACTGTGGTGAAAACATCTCTCATTGTGTAGCACAGAGTAGTAGGGACAAGAACTGAGTGCAAAACATGGGAGAAGATTTCTATTAAGATGTAACTTCCAGTCACAATACCTAGAGTTAAAACAGGTTAAAATGCAATTGTTTGGTTTAGGGCAGAGCTGCAAAGCTACTCAGGGAGAAAACAGCCTGTGTCTGTTTGTTACTTGATATTTGAGTCAATCACTGAAAACATTCATTTTCTTTCACACTAATTATATCTTTCAGCAGAAACAAAGGCTGAGAAGCATCAGATCTTAAAAAACTCTCTAGGTCCAAGAAGCCTAAATCACAGACTCACAGGATATTAGGGGTTGGAAGGGACCTCTGGAGATCTTCCAGTCCAACCCCCTGCCAGAGCAGGGGCAGAGAATCCAGCACAGGTCACTCAGGAACACATCCAGACAGGACTGGAAAGGCTTCAGAGAAGGAGACTCCACAACCTCTCTGGGCAGCCTGTGCCAGGGCTCTGGGACCTTACAGTCAAGAAGTTCTTCCTCATGTTGAGGTGGAACCTCCTGTGCTGCAGTTTCCATCCACTGCCTCTTGTACTATCCCAGGGCACAAGTGAGCAGAGGCTGTCCCTGTCCCTTCCCTCCTGACCCTCAGCTACTGACAGACATTGCTCAGATCCCCTCTCAGCCTTCTCCTCTGCAGGAGGAGTAGTCTTGTAGTCTTCCCTTGGACTCTATCCAGCAGATCCCTGTCCCTCTTGAACTGGGAAGGCCAGAACTGGATGCAGTATTCCAAATGGAGCCCCACTAGAGCAGATGAGAGGGAGAGGATGCACTCACACACTAAATCCACCTTAAAACCTAAACCAGGATGGCAACCCAACAAACTTTGCTGCTAAAAATGCATCACAGGTTTTGTAGAATAAGCCTCTAGACCCTTGAGCTTTGTTTGTAAAATACACTTTATAGAGGCTGAACCCTTTGGTCCCCTGCAGAACTGTGTCCAGCTCTGGGGACCTCAAAGATACACTTCGTGCAATAGAAGCTGAACCCTTTGGTCCCCGGCGGAACCGTGCCCACCCCTGGGACCTCAAAGATACACTTCGTGCAATAGAAGCTGAACCCTTTGGTCCCCGGCGGAACCGTGCCCACCCCTGGGACCTCAAAGATACACTTCGTGCAATAGAAGCTGAACCCTTTGGTCCCCTGCAGAACTGTGTCCAGCTCTGGGGACTTCAACACAAGAACGTTATGGTCATGGACCTCATGGAAATGGTCCAGGAGAGGCTACGAAGATGATCAGAGGGATGGAGGACCTCCCCTATGGGGCATGCTGGGAGAGTTGGGGCTGTTCAGCCTGGAGAAGACTCCAGGGATTCCTAATAGTGGCCCTCCAGAAAGAGGCTGCAGGAGAGTCTAGAGTGACTGTTTAGAAGGGCTTGTAGTGACAGGCTGAGGGGCAGTGGTTTGAAACTGGAGCAGGGTGGATTTCAGTTGGTCATTAGGAAGAAGTTCTTTTCAATGAGGGTAGCACTGGAGCAGGTTTCTCAGAGAGGCAGTTGAGAAGCCATCCCTGGAGACATTCAGGGTCAAATCTGATGAGGTCCTGAGCAACCTGCTCCAGTCGGAGATGTCCCAGCTCACTGCAGAGGGGTTGGATCAGAGGGCCCCTTCCAACCTAATGCACTCTGTGGTTGTCTTTGCAGTGGCAAAGGTGACAAGAGCTGTTTGCACACACAGGACTCTGCACCTCCTGGGAACTGCCACTGCTCAAGGCTTCCATAAGCCGTGCACACCTGTGTAAGTGCAGGAGTAGGAGTGATTCTTGGCCATGAAACCTCCTGCAAGCCCCATCTGAGGAGATGCCAATCAACACTGGGATCCACACAGAACAGCTGTTCCCTCAGCTGATGCACTGAAAGCAGCTCAGCTTGGACACAGCACTTTCATTCCTAGGAGAAGAGATGGCTAAGGGTCTGTACTCCTCATGTTGAAGATCTTCACCTTGGATGGCATTGCCACAACTACCCTGAAAGCTAATTGGTTTTGTTCACTTTTTAGACAGAAGGGAGATGATAACAAAGACAAAGCCTCATTTAAACAGGACACAACAATAAATGCTTCTTAGTAGCTTTCTCAGCACTTTACTCCCCAGTTATCAACTCATGCTTCAGTGCAACCATCAGAGTTGCTGGAGCATGTCCAGAGAACAGTAACAAAGCTGGGGAAGGGTCTGGAGAACAGAGCTGGTAAGGAGCAGCTTGAGGAACTGGTGGTGTTTAGTGAAGCAAGAAGGGGAGGCTCAGGGGAGACCTCACTGCTCTCTACAGCTCCCTGAAATGAAGGTGCAGTGAGGTAGGGGTAGGGTTCTTCTCCCTAGTATCAAGTGACAGAAAGACAGGAAATGGTCTGAAATTGTGCCAGGGGAGGGAGATGAGGAACAATTCCTTCAGTGCCAGAGTGGTCAGGGATTGGCACAGGCGGCCCAGGGAGGAGGTGCAGGGCCCATCCCTGGAGGTGTTCATGAAGCCTGTGGCCATGGCACTTTAGCACATAGTTTAATGGCCATGGTGGCGTTGGATTGATGTTTGGACTGGATGATCTTAGAGGTCTCTTCCAACCAAAACCATTCTGGGATTCTATGATTCATTCTGACAGCTCTGGGACCTTCTGGCTCTTGTTGCTCTCCCAGCCACTGCAGACACAAACTGCTTACTCACATATGTTCAACAGAACATGAAGACAGAACAAAACATTGTGTCCTGGGCTGTACACTCCCTTCATGAGGACTGGCAAGAAAACAGAATCACAGAATCATAGAATCAAGCAGGTTGGAAGAGAGCTCCAAGCTCAGCCAGTCCAACCTAGCACCCAGCCCTGGCCAACCAAGCAGACCATGGCACTAAGTGCCCCAGCCAGGCTTGGCTTCAACACCTCCAGGGACAGTGACTCCACCACCTCCCTGGGCAGCCCATTCCAATGCCAATCACTCTCTCTGACAACAACTTCCTCCTAACATCCAGCCTAGACCTGCCCTGGCANCCACACTGCTCCTGAGCCAGCCCAGGATGCCATTGGCTCTGCTGCCCACCTGGGCACTGCTGCCTCATCTTCAGCTCCTCTCTCCCAGCACCCCCAGCTCCCTCTCTGCCTGGCTGCTCTCAGCCACTCTGTCCCCAGCCTGTAGTGCTGCTTGGGGTTGTTGTGGCCAAAGTGTAGAACCCTGCACTTGGCCTTGTTCAGTCTCATCCCACTGGCCTCTGCCCACCCATCCAGCCTGGCCAGGTCCCTCTGCAGGGCTCTCCTACCCTCCAACAACTCCGCAGCTGCTCCTAGCTTGGTGTCATTTGCAAACTCACTGATGCTGGACTCAATCCCCTGCTCCAGATCATCAATGAAGATACTGAACAGGACTGAGCCCAGCACTGATCCCTGGGGCACACCAAGGAAGATGTTAGTTTCAGCAAGGAAGGTGTAAGTTCTGATTCCCTTCTAGAAAACAACTGTGCAGGAAGTGTCCTACTGGAGACAGATGCTGTTTTCACACTAATCCCAGGAGTGATTTAAAGAGCTGCTCTGCAGCATGGAATGGCTTTGGAACAGGAAATTCCTCAGGTTTATGAAACAGACTGAGCAGAGCAATTCCCTCCCATTCTAGATTACCTTAACAATGTTGGTTGACTTTGAAAGCAAATGCTCTGTTGCAGAGGTACTTAGATCAATTCATGGAGTCATTCAGCAATGGATTTTCTATTCATTGGAAATGTTTATGCTCACCCTGTGCAGCTAAGATTCCTTCTAATTCCTAGAAACAACTCCACCTATAACTCTCTACAGAACTCTCTATCTCTCCATAGAGCTCCCCTTAAAGCTGCCTTCCACTACCTGCAAGGCTGGATGGGGACTTTTCATAAGGCTGTCTACCAATAGGACAAGGGGGAATGGGCTGAAGCTAAGGGAGAGTAAGTTTAGATTAGATCTTAGGAAGAAGTTCTCCAATATGAGGATGATGAGACTCTGGAATAGGTTGCCCAGGGAGGTTGTGGCTGCCTCCTCTCTGCAGGTGCTGAAGGCCAGGTGGGACGAGGTCTTGAGCAACCAAATCTAGTTGAGAGGTGTCCCTGCCCGTGGCAGGAGGGTTGGAACAGGATTATGTTTAATTTCCCTTCCAACCCAAGTAATTCTGTAGCTCTATGGCTGATTCTGTGGGACAAGAGACCAAATCAGTGCTCTTCACATACGATGCTGAAAGTCAGGCACCTGAGCAGTAAAAATGCTCCCCCAGTCACATTTGACCCTGGGTGTGTTTCAAGTCACTCTTGGGCTTCTTTGCAGGGATTTGATAAGCCATTCAACACCTCCTGGGAGGAAAACTCTGCTGTCCTAACAGCACCACAGACACTCAAACAAAGAGTAGTGATGACAGAGGTGGAGAGGTGGTGGTTAAAGTCCTCATTACCCATGTTGTAGTGGGGGTTGTTTGCACTTTGCATTGCTGCCTCACCTTCTGTGTAGCTGCCCAAGCCTTACTGTTCCTGCCTGACTCAAACTGCCTGCCCATTGCAATTTTCTGTGCTGTGATTCTTCACATTTTCCAGGCTTCCTAGGAAAATTTTACAACCCAAATGAAGGAAAGAGAGACAAAGAGCATTTCTTGCACTGGAACCATGCAACTTGTTCATAAGAGTCATAGAACAGTTTGGGTTGAAAGGGCCTTAAGGGTGATCTAGTCCCAAGCACCCTGGTGGTATCTAAGAAGGAAAGACAGAAGGGAAAGAATGAGAGTCAAAACACAGACTGAGGTTCTACAAGGGTTACAAAGATGCTGAGGGGACTGGAACTCCTCTCTGATGAGGAAAGGAGGAGAGAATTGGGGCCTTTCAGTCTGGAACAGAGCAGACTGAGGGGGAGCTCATCAATGCTGATCAAGACTTCAAGGGTGGGTGTCAAGAGGATGGGGCCAGTGACAGGACAAGGGGTAACAGGCACAGACTTGAGCATCAGAAGTTCCATCTAAACATGAGGAGCAGCTGCTGCAATGTGAGGGGGATGGAGCACTGGAGCAGGCTGCTCAGAGAGGTGGTGGAGTCCTCATCCTTGCAGACATTCCAAACCTGCCTGGATGTGTTCCTGTGTGCCCTGGCCTAGGTGATCCTGCTTTGGCAGAGGGGTTGCACTCCATGCTCTCCAGAGGTGCCTTCCAACCCCTAACATCCTGTGACTGTGAAAGAAGAAGGTAACTTCAACAACCAGACCCAAGACTCAGTGCAACAACTCCAGTACCATTTTATCCTGTCTGTCTTATTTCCCCAAGCACTGACCTGAGCTCTTGATGATGCTGTTGAGGATGATGCTTGGTATTTGTTGTTTCCCCATCCATTTTCTAGGCCACAAAATCTCTTTCACCAATTAAACTATGAACTTCAAAAATCACTTGTAAATAACTCCTGTCAATGCAGCAAACAGGGCTGGGTGCATTTTCCCCTCTAGTTAACAAGCTATGAAGTTAATACAAGCACTTAACTATTAATTTTGCTGGCAAATGACTGCCTTGTTCTCCATGTCAAAGCTGCAGCTGGGGGAAGAAACTGCAGCTGCATGCATAATCAGTGATTATAGGGTATGCATGTAAAAGCTTCCCACCCACTCTGAATTTAGCAAACATTTGCCATACCTACTATATAAGCAGACCCAAAAAGTGGCTGGCAGGGAGAAGCAGAGTTGCAGAGACCCTAAGCCCACACAGCTCTAATGCAATGGAATGAATTCAGAAGCTGTGCCCAGCTGTAGCAGGATCCTGTGTTGAGGGAGGAATTCAGTGTGCACATTTCAGCCTGGACAGGAGGATGAAGTTGTTCAGCATGAGAGTGGTGAGAGCCTGGGAGGTGGTTGAGGCCCCATGGCTGGAGGTGTTTAAGGCCAGGCTGGATGGGGCTGTGGGCAGCCTGCTCTAGGGTAGGGTGTCCCTGGGCATGGCAGGAGGCTTGGAACTGGCTGATCCTTGAGGTCCCTTCCAACCCTGACTGATTCTATGATTCTATGATTTCAAGCCTGGCTGGGGCACTTAGTGCCACGATCTGGTTGATTGGCCAGGGCTGGGTGCTAGGTTGGACTGGATGAGCTTGGAGGTCTCTTCCAACCTGCTTGATTCTATGATCCTGAGAGTCTGTGATTACAAATACACACACCAACATCCCCCAATGACACCAGAATCAAAAGCCATTGAGAGGCAAACTCTGTCTGGTGCCACATGCTGTGTGTGGCAATTCTCACACTCACAACAGAGGAGTTTCCACAATTATCCTAACGGGTGACTGAAAAATGATCTGTGGGGGTGAAATCTCAGACTCACAGCGTGGTGAGGCTCTGAACAGAGAGCCATGAAATGCTGTGCAGCAGGTGTGTGACTTACAGAAAGGACAGAAAGATTTTGAGGCACTTAGTGCCATGGTCTGGTTGATTGGCCAGGGCTAGGTGCTGGGATAGGACAAGGAGCAATGGATGGAAGCTGCAGCACAGGAGGTTCCAGCTCAACACAAGGGAGAACTTCTTGACTGGAAGGGTCCCAGAGCCCTGGCACAGGCTGCCCAGAGAGGCTGTGGAGTCTCCTTCTCTGGAGCCTTTCCAGGCCTGTCTGGATGTGTTCCTGTGTGCCCTGAGCTAGACTGTGTGGTCCTGCTCTGGCAGGGGGTTGGACTCAATGGTCCCTTTGGGTCCCTTCCAACCTCTGACATCTATGAGCCTGTGATCATCTCTCTGTTGCTCACTACAGAGGAGGCAATGCAGAATTCAGACAGCTCCATCAGAGGTCCCTGTCCCTGGAGGTGTTTAAGGCCAGGCTGGCTGAGGCTGTGTGCAGCCTGCTCTAGGGTAGGGTCTCCCTGCCCATAGCAGGGGGTTTGGAACTGGCTGATCCTTGTGGTCCCTTCCAGCCCTGACTGATTCTCTGATTCTAGGTGCAGCTGCAGCCTGCTCTCACCACCAGCTCTGGGGTGTGCACAGACAGACACAGTCATCTTCTACTCCCACTGCCATCAAATAGCAAATTCCAAAGCTCTGCACCTTTTGTTGCTGTCCCTTTATGTTCTTTAAGAGGCGTGGATGGCTCCTAGGTGTGTGGAGCTCTCTGGCTTTCGGAGCAATCCACACCACTCTCACTCCCTCTGGTTGCAGAGGGGTTTAGAGAGCACACACAATTGTTACTGCTGCCACACAGCAGTTCTGCACACCTATGTGGAACCACAGCAATAGCTACAAACAGTGCTACTTACTCCTGCTCCAGCAAGAAATGCAGAGCAGGACTTTTGCCTTACTCAGTGCAGGATATACTCCAGGGAAGTTAATACCTACTTGATGTACTATTGAATGTATTGCACTCCAACAGAGATTACCCAGATAATCCTGTGCCACAGGAGGACAGGCTGCTGAGCAGCTGGCAGAAAGGATCACAGAATGGCAGGGGCTGAAAGGGACCTCACAGATCATCCAGTCCAACCTCCCTGCCACAGCAGGATCACCCAGGGCAAGGCACACAGCAACACATCCAGATGGGGCTTGAAATTCTACAGAGGAGACTCCATAAGCTCTCTGGGCAGCCTGCTCCAGGCCTTCAGCATCCTCACACCAAAGAAGTTTCTCCTCCTGCTCAGCTGGAACCTCCTGGGTTCCAGTTTTGTCCATTCCTCCTTGCCCCATCACTGGACACCACTGCAAAGAGCCTGAGCCCTGCTTCTTGACACCCATCCCTCAGCAGATATTCATAAGACCTCCTCTCAGCCTTCTGTTCTCAAGATTCAATCCTCACAGGAGAAATGTCCAAGAGAGGAATGCATGGCTGCATTCAGCACTGTCTGAAAGTGGCACAGAATCATGGAATGGGTTAGGTTGGAAGGGAACTCAAAGCTCAGCTAGTTCCAACCCCCTGTGCCACAGACAAGGACACTTCTCACCAGAACAGGGCACTCAAGGCCTCATCCAACCTGGTCCTCAACACCTCCAGGGAGGTTGTGGAGCACAGAAGCACACACAACCTCCCTGGGCAACCTGTGCCAGTGTCTCACCACCCTCACTGTAAAGAACTTCCTCCTAACATCCAGTCTAAATCTCCCCTCTGCCAGTTTAAACCCATTCCCCCTCGTCCTGACATTCCCAGACCTTGTCAATAGTCCCTCCCCAGCCTTCCTGTAGGCTCCCTTCAGATACTGCAAAGCCACTCTAAGGTCTCCTCCAAGCCTTCTCTTCTCCAGGCTGCAGAGCCCCAACTCTCTCAGCCTGTCCTCAGAGCAGAGCTGCTGCAGCCCTCTCAGCATCTTCGTGGCTCTCCTCTGGACTGGCTCCAGCAGTTCCATGTCCTTCTTGTGCTGGGGGCTCCAGAACTGCACACAGGACTCCAGGTGGGGTCTGAAGAGAGCAGAGCCAAGGGGCAGAATCCCCTCCCTTGCCCTGCTGCCCACACTGCTCTTGCTGCAGCCCAGCACAGGGTTGCTGTCTGGGCTGCATGTGCACACTGCAGGCTCATGTTGAGCTTTGCACCACCCCAGACCCCCAGGTCCTTTTCCCCAGGGCTCAACTTAGGCATTGCTGGATCTGGAGAAAACCAAATTCGATCTCATATCAGCTCCCACTAGAAGTATGCAGAAAAAAAAACTCTGCTTCTGTTTTCATCAGGCTGATGATGCCACAAGGAAAGTTTTATAAGGAATCCTTCCCCTCCCTGGCACAGGCATAAAGGTACTAAACAGAACAAGAACTCACAGAATAGGCTGGATTGGAAGGGACCTTAAAGTTCATTCAGCTCCAACCTCCTACTGTGGGACACCTCCAATCAACCCAGGTTGCTCAAGTCCTCATCCAACCTATCCTTGAACACCTCCAGGGAGGTTGTGGATGACAGAATGACAGAATGTGATCAGAGACCACAACCTCCCTGGGCAACCTGTACCAGTGTCTCACCACCCTCACTGCAAAGAATTTCTTCCTCACTTCCAGTCTCAATCTCCCCTCTCCCAGCTGAAAGCCACTGCTGCTCATCCTAGCATCAGAAACCCTTCTCCAAGTTCCTGATGCCAAGCCCAGCCTTACTCCATTTCCCCTCACCAGTATGACCTATTCAGGATGTTCAGCAGGACCTTCCAAACTTATCTAATGAAGACTTCTCCTGATTCTTTCTGACTGACCTCCAAAACTGCCACTAGTCATTGGGGTAGGTGAAGAATGACAAGAGAGAGACACATGCCATTTAAAATACAACATTGATATGACTATAAAAATAAGGGGGGGTTAGAGGCCAATGGGATGAGACTGAAGAAGGCCAAGTGCAGGGTTCTACACTTTGGCCAAAACAACCCCAAGCAGCACTACAGGATGGGGACAGAGTGGCTGAGAGCAGCCAGGCAGAGAGGGAGCTGGGGGTGCTGGGAGAGAGGAGCTGAAGAGGAGGCAGCAGTGCCCAGGTGGGCAGCAGAGCCAATGGCATCCTGGGCTGGCTCAGGAGCAGTGTGGGCAGCAGGACAAGGGAGGTTCTTCTGCCCCTGTGCTCAGCACTGCTCAGGCCACCCCTTGAGTGCTGTGTCCAGTTGTGGGCTCCTGAATTGAAGAGAGATGTTGAGGTGCTGGAAGGTGTTGAGAGAAGGGCAGCAAGGCTGGGGAGGGGCCTGGAGCACAGCCCTGTGAGGAGAGGCTGAGGGAGCTGGGGGTGTGCAGCCTGCAGAAGAGGAGGCTCAGGGCAGAGCTCATTGCTGTCTGCAGCTCCCTGAAGGGAGGCTGTAGCCAGGTGGGGTTGGGCTCTTCTCCCAGGCAACCAACAACAGAACAAGGGGAGACAGTCTCAAGCTGTGCCAGGGCAGGTTCAACCTGGATGTGATGAAGAAGTTCTTCACAGCAAGGGAGATTGGCATTGGAATGGGCTGCCCAGGGAGGTGGTGGTGTCACTGTGCCTGGAGGTGTTGAAGCCAAGCCTGGTTGGGGCACTTAGTGCCATGGTCTGGTTGATTGGCCAGGGCTGGGTGCTAAGTTGGACTGGATGTGCTTGGAGCTCTTTTCCAACCTGGTTGATTCTATGAACTATGAACTCCTCCCATTTCTGCTATGTTCACTTTTTGCTCATTTTCTTTTCTATTCTTAGAGCTGAAATCCCTGAGTTCTGACACTGGTGGATGCCCACATCAGCTGGGACACAAGAAGGCATTGTAACAGCATTTGGATAATCCACACTGCAGGACTGTTCATTACTCTTCCTGAGGTTTCACAAGAGTTCCCTGGCACAATGCTGCTGCAGCTGCTTTGCAGCCTAACGTTATTACAAGGTCTGATTCAAAGATAATGGCTGCGAGAGGAAACTGGCAGGCAGCAGAGTCCTAGGCAAATCCTTGTGATGCTAAGGTGTGACTAATGGAGACTGAAGTGCTAGGGAGGGGGGGGGGAAATGGGTAGCAACAGCTATTTGTTTGTTGTTCTGCAAGAATCCAGGGAGCTCAGAACGGATATGGACAGAAATTCAAGCTGCAGTTTTTTTCTGGAGATCTTAATGTGTTGACAATAAAATGAATTTGGTGGGGAGGGGATGTAAAGAAAGCCAAAAGACAAAGTCCCTGAAAGGAGGCTGCAGTCAGGTGGGGGTTGAGCTCTTCTCCCTGAGATCAGGTGATAGAGAGAGGAAATGGCCTGGGATTGTGACAGGGCAGGGTCAGGTTGGAGATAAGGAAAATTTGCTTTGCTGCAAGAGTGGTCAGAGATTGGCAGAGGCTGCCCAAGGAGGTGGTGGAGTCCCCATGCCTGGAGGTGTTCAAGAAAGGTGTGGCCATGGCACTTAGGGACATGGTGTAGTGGCTATGGTGGTCTTAGGTCGATGGTTGGACCCAATCTTAGAGGTCCTTTCCAACCAAAACAATTCTGTGATGCTATGAAATGAAGCAGGAATGGAAGGGAGGCTTGGCTGAGACAGCTGCAGGCTGTGCTGCCATCCACAGAGACCTGGGCAGGCAGAGCTGGGCACAGAGGAACCAGATGAGGTTCAACAAGGACAAGTGCAGAGTCCTGCACCTGGGGAGGGATAATAAACTGCAGCAGTACAGGCTGGGAGGTGACTGCTGGAGAGCAGCCCTGGGGAGAGGGACCTGGGGGTCCTGGTGGAGAACATCCATGGCACAGCAATGTGCCCTGGGGGCCAAGA
>WAAF01012946.1:145246-160189 GCA_013400475.1 Tricholaema leucomelas
GGGGGGAGGAAGGGAGGAGGGAATATAATAATGTTAAATCTCTGCAAATCTTACAAGCTGAGTCTCCACCAATAAGTCACCATCTGAACACAGCCTAATACTGGAGAATGTTTTTACCCTCCCAGATGAAAACTGTGGAGCGTGCCTCAAGGTACACCCAAAGCTGAGACATGAACAGATCCCCTGCCCTTTGTCCTGACGCAGCAGAAGGAGTCTGGGCTCGGCTGCTGGAGACTCTCCTTTCATGAAGTGGCAGTGCCTTATGCTTCCCAAAGTCAAACCTGAACCCTAAAAACTGCTCCTCACCCGAAGTGCTCAGCCATCGAGGAGCCATCCAGGACAGATGGCAGCTAGGTGGTACTCCAGGGGCTGTGGTTAGTTTCCTTTTAGCACACACACAGACATGGTATCTCCTTGCAGAATTCTTTTTAGCAAGGCTACAAATGTAAAGAGCAAGCAAACGCAGCAGCAGGAGGAAAACTGTGAGCTGAAGAATGGCTTTAAGGATTTCCTCTGACAGCTGACAAATTGAATCAAGTTTTTTTCTCCCCCCAATCCCCCCCGCCCCGTGTCTGTACATTACCCACTTGGATCGTTCCACGCTAACTACAGAAGCTATCAAACAGCCCGACCCAGCAGTGCCAATGCACCCAGCCCCTGGGTAATGGGAGATGGTTCCAGCTGTAGGATATCGACTCCTCGTACAGGATACGATTGATTCTGCTCCCGTTCCGCCAGTGGTTAGCTTTTAACACTGAGAAAAACTTTGTTACCGGGTAAATGCATCGAATTGTCTGTCACCTCAAGCAACAGCAGCCCCAGAGTGTGTCAATGCAGCCTCCCGAGCCTCGCCTACCGCAGAGATGCCCGCGGAAAGGGCACAACATCAAAGAGGCAGAGATGTGGTGCTGAGGGGCATGGGTTAGCACCAGCCTCGGTAGGGTTAGAGAACGGTGGGGCTCGATGGTCTTAAATGTCTTTGCCAACCAATACGATTGTGTGACTCTACAGAAGCGCTAATTGCGCTGAGAGATAATTGAGTTACAAGAGCTCTAATTAGAACGGCGCTAAGCCACTGGAGTGAGGAGATCTGGGTGACTGCCGCACCGTGAGCTATGCGGTTGAGCCTCGCAGCCGCTCGATGAGCTGACACCTGTGGCTCATCCAGAAGCACTTCTGTAAATGAAGTGACTGAAAACAACCGAAGGCGGTAGCGCAGCCCTCCGGTGTGTGCACGGCGCGGGGCTGCCGGCAGACAGCCTCTGCGGGCGGTGTGCCCCGCAGCCCTCGACTGCTCCTCCGCAGCTCCTCCGCCGCCACTTGGCCCCGGAGCCAACAAGTGAGAGCCCAGGGGCAGAGAAAGCGGAGCCGGAGTGCGCCGGGGCCGCCTACCCCTGCCCGTTCCCGTTCCCGTTCCCTGCCCCGGGGCCGCGGTTCGGCGGGGCAGGAGTTAGCGCCCAGCGCCACTGGAGCTCTCCGCGGCCCCTGTACCGCCGGCGGTCCCGGCAACGCTGCTCCTCCGAGTCCCCTCTGTAGACTAGGGAGTGCTTGCCACGCTCGGTCCCAGTTCGCCCCCGGACCCTCCTGAGCCGCTGGCCAGGTCGCCTCTCCCTCCACCGGCCCCCCGCATCCCCGGCTGTGGCGAACGCGGCTCGGGCCCCCCTCTCCCCTGTACCTCTCTGCGGCGGCGGCGCCGGCGGCTGGGCTCGGCCACCGAGCGCGGCCAGGAGCAGGAGCAGCGGCAGACTTCCCCGCGCCATGGCCCCGGAGCGGCCCCGCTGCCGCCTCGTCCCGGCCCGTCCCGAGTGAGCTGCCGCCGCCCAGAGAGGCGAGGAGACCCCTGTGGCCCGGGGGGAGCAGGACACACCCCTGCCGCCCCTCCCGCCCCGCCGCTGCCCGCCCTGCCGCGGCTGCCGGCAGCCACAGGGGCCCAAGGGAGCGGAGCCGGCAGCCAGGGTCGAGGGAGGGGACGGGGGAGCCGCAGACTGCCCGCGGTGCTCCTGGGGGGGCGGTGGGACCGTTCGTCCTTGGTGCAGGGCACATGGAGCATGAGGGGGACCGGGAGTAGGCGGCATGGGTACACCAAGGGCAGGCATGCTTGACCAAACCCATAGCTCTTGGAGAGCATGACTGCATGGAGAGGTGAGGGGAGGGCAGCGGATGTCCTCCACCCTGGCTTCGGCAAGGCTTTTGGCAGTCTCCCAAAGCATCCTCACAGCCACTTAGGAAGTGAGGTGCACTGAGAACTGGCAGAAGGACAGAGCTCAGAGGGTTGTGGTCAACGGTGCAGGGTGTAGCTGCAGGCCTGTGGCTAGTGGTGTTCCACGGAGGTCAGTACTGGGCCCAGTCATGTTCAACATCTTCATCGTCAACGTGGAAGAAGACACAGAGCAGCCCCTCAGCAAGTCTGCTGATGGGACAGAAGCGGGAGGAGAGCTGGGCAGGGAGGAAACTCATGAGGTTCAGTCTTGCACCTGGGGAGGAACAATCTCCTGCACCAGGCTAGGGGTGACCTGGTGGACAAGAAGTTATCCATGAGCCAGCAATGTGTGCTTGTGACCAAGCAGGCCGAGGGCATCCTGGGGTGCGTTGAGAGGAGTGTGGCCAACAGGCCAAGGGAGCTTCTCTTGCTAATCTACTCTCTCCTTGAGAGACCACACTTGGGAGTATTGTGTCTGGGTCTGGGCTCCCCAGCTCAAGAAAAGCACTGCTGGAGAGAGTCCAACAGCAGAAGTCCATGAGGATGATCAGGGATCTGGAATATCTGTCTTAGAAGGAGATGCTGAGACACTTGGGCCTCCTTAGCCCAGATAAGAGCAAACTGAGAGGAGGTCTTACCAAAATGTACTTATATGTAAAGGGTGAAAGAGGATGGAGCTGGGCTCTTTTCAGTGGTGGCCAGTGGTAGGACGAAAGGCAGCAGGTACAAACTGGGAACCCAAGAGGTTTCACATGAGAAAAAATGTCTTTACCTTGTGAGGACAGGAGCACTCAGCCAGGCTGTCCAGAGACATTCTGGGAAAGTCTCCTTCCCTGGAGAGATTCGACCCCCCCAGATGTGATCCTATCCAACCTGCTCTAGGCAAACCTGCTTTAGCAGGGTTATCAGATTTGATGATCTCTGGAGGTTCCTTCAGACCTCCCACCATGCTGTGATGCTGTGTAATAAGCCAAATCCATTTCCCCTGCTGTGTCTGGGAGTACTGTGTCAATGCTAGCCACATATGGCAGGGGAAAATCTATACTACTGCCTCAAGGAAAAATTAACTTTGCATTAAAATAAAATACTGCTCAAAATTTATTGCACAGTTTTCCTAAAGAACGAAAAAAACTCCTCTGAAAAGTCAATAAAAAACGATTTTGGTGCTGGAAGGAAGTGAGCAGCAACACATCCGACCCGTGGAGAAGCATATTGAAACAGGACCTAATGGGCTGTGAGGAAAAGAGCTGTGCTGAGCTCGGAGTGTGTCTCAGAACCACGGCTGAGGTGGTCAGCGCTGCATCTTCACACACCTCCCAGCGCTGCACTTCACACCGCACAGCCTTAGCATTTGACGTGGGGATGAGACAACTCTGCCTGTCTCCTGGCGCAGGTACCGCAGCCTGCACGCACAACACAGCCCTGCTGGCTGGAGCCAGCACTGAGCAAGGCTGGCCAGGGGAGAGTGCCCACGAGTCTGAGCTGGATGCATTGTCAGTCTCAGCTCTCAAACCACAGCATGTCCTGTTGGTAAATTCAGTCACAGAACCACAAGCTGGCAAAGCCCCTCAAGAGCACCAAGTCCAACCTTTAACTCTACAAGATTCACCTTAAACCATAGCCCCAAGCACCACATCCCAACGAGCCTTAAACACATCCAGAGTGGATGACTCCACCACCTCCCTGGGCAGCTCATTCCAGTCCCTGACTACTCTCTTCATGAAAAACTTCTTCTTAATATCCAGTCTAAACCTCCCCAGACTCAGCTTGAGGCCATTCCCCCTTGTTCTCTCTCCAGTTACCTGTGAGCAGAGCCCAGCAGCAGCCTCTGCACAATGTCCCTTCAGGTAGTTGTAGACAGCAATGAGGTCTGCCCTCAGCCTCCTCTTCTTCACACCAACCATCTCTCAGTCACTCCTCATCAGATTTACTCTCTAGGCCCTTCACAGCTTCCTTGCCCTCCTCTGGACCCACTCCAGCACCTCTGTATCTCTCTTGTACTGCAGTGCCCCAAACTGAACCCAGCCATCGAGGTGTGGCCCCACCAAAGCCTCACCAAGGGGACAATCCTGTTTCTGCTGGACACAGCATTTTTAATCCAAGCCAGGATGCCATTTGCCTTCTTGGCTGCCTCAGCACACCGCTGGCTCATATTCAGCTCCTTTCTGTTACAGCCCCCAGATCCCTTTCTGCCAGGCAGCTCTCCAGCCACACTGCCCCAAGCCTGCAGCATTGCTTGGGGTCGTCTTTTTCGCCAAGCCCAGACTCAAGGAGCAGGACATTTTGCCTTCAGTAGTCTGTTACATCCAGCAGCACAGCCTGGCCTCTTTCTCTCCCTGTCATCCCACCCTGAGCAGACTCTTCCTTTCCCTTCACAATGACTGCTATCTTTTGAGGTTTCACCTCAGATGGCCTGGGCTCTGCTGCTGGGATTCCATCACCATGTACCCGTTGCTTCCATGGCCATCTAGAAACTGCTGCCCCAGCACAGGGCAGCAACAATAATGCTCTTATACAGCAATGGAAAACACTCCAGTCCTCTTGCCAAGAGATGATGCAGTGACCTTCTGCATTTCTTACCGGGAAACCCAAGTTCAAGGTTCAACTTGATGGTTTTCAGCTTGTCAACTGTTTGCTTTGTTGTGGCAGCATAAAGTCAGGGAGCTGCGAGGGACAGAGAGGGAGGTGGTGTTTGTGACTCCATCCACAGTTCTAGCTCTGTCACTGTTGCACCCCTAAAATAAACCCACTTCACCCCAGGCAGCTGCCTTTAACTTGGAGAACTCAGTGCCAGTTCTACCATAGAATGGTTTTGGTTGGGGATCATCCTGCCCAACCATTCTCTAACTCTACCAAGCTGCTGCTAACCCATGTCCCTCAGCACCACACCTCTGCCTCTTTGAAACAACTCCAAAGATGGGGCTTCAGCCACCTCCCCGGGCAGCCTGGTCTAGGGTTTGAGAACCCTTTCTCTACATCTACACCAGTCTGATCCCAAAAGCACATTTATTGGTTGAATCAGCATAGTGCCAGCTGCTGCACAAAAGTAGCTGAGCTGCAGACTCCCTCAGCTGGAGAAATTCTTTCCAGGGCTCTGAGAACTGCAAGCACTAAGGATAGAATCATAGAATCATAGAATGGTTTAGGTTGGAAGGGACCTCAAGGATCATCCAGCTCCAACCCCCTGCCACAGGCAGGGACACCTCCCACTAGAGCAGCTCGCCCAAGGCCTCATCCAGCCTGACCTTAAACACCTCCAGGGAGGAAGCATCCACAACCTCCCTGGGCAACCCGTTCCAGTGCCTTACCACCCTCACTGTAAAGAACTTCCTCCTAACATCCAGTCTAAATCTCCCCTCTTCCAGCTTAAACCCATTCCCCCTCGTCCTAACATTACTAGACCGTGTAAATAGTCCCTCCCCAGCTTTCCTGTAGGCTCCCTTCAAATACTGGAAGGCCACTATAAGGTCTCCTCGAAGCCTTCTCCTCTCCAGGCTGAAGAGCCCCAACTCTCTCAGCCTGTCCTCATAGCAGAGGTGCTCCAGCCCTCTGATCATCTTCGTGGCTCTCCTTTGGACCCGCTCCAGCAGTTCCATGTCCTTCTTGTATTGGGGGCTCCAGAACTGCACACAGTACTCCAGGTGGGGTCTGACGAGAGCAGAGTAAAGGGGGAGAATCACCTCCCTTGCCCTGCTGGCCACACTTCTCTTGATGCAGCCCAGCACTCGGTTGGCTGTCTGGGCTGCATGTGCACACTGCCGGCTCATGTTGAGCTTCTCGTCGACCCAGACCCCCAGGTCCTTCTCCTCAGGGCTGCTCTCAGCCATTCATCACCCAGCCTGTATCTGTGCCTGGGATTGCACCGACCCAGGTGCAGGACCTTACACTTGGCCTTGTTAAACGTCATGAGGTTGGCCTGGGCCCACCTCTCCAGCCTGTCCAGGTCCCTCTGGATGGCATCCCTGCCCTCCAGCAAGTCAGCTGTGCCACACAGCTTGGTGTCATCTGCAAACTTGCTGAGGGTGCACTCAATTCCTCTGTCCATGTCACTGACAAAGATGTTACAGAGCACTGGTCCCAGCACTGACCCCTGAGGAACACCACTTGGCACCGGTCGCCAGGTGGACATTGCGCCATTGATCACCACCCTCTGCATGCGACCCTCCAGCCAATTCCTTATCCAGTGAGTTTTTGAGGATGTGTTTGAGGTCATATCCAGAGGCTGAAAATGAGAGCTGAAGGTGGAATCCACTGCTGCTCTATGTAAAGAAGGTCTCACCAGCCCTTAGGCAGCAGTCTGACAGATGGGTTTCTCACTCACTGGGGCTGAAATGCCTTACAGTTCTGCTTTCATATTAAACCCAGAGCCTCTTCTCAGTGGTGTCCTGGGATAGGACAAGCAGCAAGGGACACAAACTGGAACCCAGGAAGTTCCACTTCAACATGAGGATAAACTGCTTTGGTGTGAGGATGATGGAGGACTGGAGCAGGCTGCCCAGAGAGGCTGTGGCCTCTCTTTCTCTGGAGACATCCAAGAGCCACCTGGATGTGTTCCTGTGTGACCTGCCCTGGGTGATTCTGCTCTGGCATGAGTGTTGGGCTCAATGGTCTTGGGGGATCTCTTCCAACATCTACAGTTCTTTGATTCTATGACTAACTTTTTAATTAATCTCCAAAGTTGAATCAAATCCACACTTGTCAGAGCTGGTTTGTTCTGTGTTCCAGCCTTTCTTGCCTCTGCAGCTTCTCACACTGATCAGCCTGATCTAGTGGAAGCCTACGACCACTGGGCAACCTGACCCATTGGGAAGTGTCCCTGCCCATGGCAGTGGAGTTGGAACTAGATGATCCCTGAGGTCCCTTCCAATCCTGACAGTTCTGTAGTGCCAAACTCCAAAGCCTCATACTTTTTCTGTGCCTGACCCAGTAGGTTTTCCTCTTTTTAGCCATCTACAAAACATCTACACGGCCTGTGAATTATTAAGATCAGCAGTAGGTTGGGGGGGCCCTGCCTCCCCAGATATCAATATTGGGGCAATATTAAAGCCTGCATATGTTATTTGCCTGACCTTTTCCTCAGATTGGATTCCCTGCTGCCAAGCCTGTATGCTCTGCACTGTGAGGTGGCATTGCAGGAGCTCAGCCTAGTTTCAGGTCAGCTGCACTGTTGTCGTAGCCAAGTACCTAATCACCACTCAGAGCCAGCACTGACATCTCATAACTGTATGCCAGAGCTATAAACCTGAATAGATTAGGGACATGGAGGGAAGATACGCCAGGATAACCTGCTGACTTCTTAAATCAACAACATTCTTCACATCTGAACCACAGAGAATAATTTCATGTTCTAAAATGCAGAGTTGTGCCCAAGAAGCAGCACGAGCAGGCTGCTCCAGAGGGGAAGGCAAGTTGGAAGACAAAGACGGCACCAAGGTAGGCAGGGCAGTGGCCTCACCAAGAGCCCTTGATCTCACAATACCTGAATGCAGGAAGGGCAAGTCTGGAGATAATCACTAAGAATCCACATCTCCTGATGGGCTCATAGTGAAGAGATAGATATGAGGTGAAGCCAGGAAGTCAAAGCTGCAGATGAGAGTGAGGGTCAGCAAGATGCAAAGTGAGGCTGCAATGCAGCACGGCAAAAAGCATGATCTTGATTGCAGCATCAACTCTTTAGATGCAGGCAGGCACCAACAAGGTTTCTCCAGGGTCTTCTCCACACACCAAATGCATCACCAAGGCATACCACAGGTTACATGGCTGCGCCAGGTCAGAGGTGGCCTTGAGGACGGGCAGTCAGACCCATAGGAGTGAGGAGAAGAGGCTGCAGAGCCTATAGGTGCACTCAGGATCATAACAAGCTGGTCAAAATGAAGGTAGAGATGAAGCTTTTTAGCTGCAGCCCTGGCTGGAAAGGAAGTCAGGACAGTGTGTACCGAGATGGGAACTGCTGAGCTGAGAGAAGGGTGTGAGTACAATCAGGTAAGGACTCGATCTGGGAACCACTAGCACCATATTTCCATGAGCTTTGAGTTTTAATCAGTTTTGCTGATAAAATAAGATTAGGAAAGCCCAATGTAGATGCTATCAACTTGTATGTACATCTATACACTGAAAGGAGGTTGGAGCAGGTCTGGTGTTGGCCTCTTCTCCCAAGTGACTAACGACAGGACAAGAGGAAATGGCCTCAAGTTGCACCAGGGGAGGTTTAGTTTGACTATCAGGAAGAATTTCTCTGCTGCAAGAGTGGTGAGGGACTGGCAGAGGCTGCCCAGGGAGGTGGTAGAGTCCCCATCCCTGGAGGTGTTCAAGAAGCCTGTGGCCATAGCACTAGGAGACGTGGTTTGATGCTCATGGTGGGGTTGGGTTGGTGATTGGACTGGATGATCTTAGGGGGCTTTTCCAAGCCAAACAGTTCTGTGATTCCATGATTCTGTGTAAAGCTCTGAGTGGTTGCAGCACCTGTAGCCATCCTGTAGCATTCAAAACTGACAGCACCAGAGACAAAGAGCCAAATGTGCATTTTTAGAAGTGGGTCTCAGCTTCTGGATTGTTTCAGTTTTGGTTATTTCAACTTCAGCTTGAGCAGTGCTACACTATTGCTGACTTCTGCCAGTATATACAGCTTTTATCCTCAGTGAGTGAAGTACAGGAGAAGACACTAAATGGCACAAGACCATGCACATGAGGTCTAACAGGTAAGTTTCCTGTGAGAATTAGCCTGACTCTCCTGGGTGGAGGTTATCAAGTCACAAGGCACAGTGAGTGATGCAGCTATGAAATGAGCAGGTAGTGCCCAGGATACAGAAGGCAAAGGATCAGACGAAATATGTCTAGTGAAGATGTAAAAGTAAATACTGTTGTGTCCCAGCTAGGGATGCAACTCTCCCCTGGGGAGTTAGGAACATCCACGTTGAAGAGGAATTAATTCGTACTTAAACAGCAGAAGCTTCTGGGAAATTGAGAGCTTGTCTGAGACATAGATTGATCATAGTATCATAGAATCAAACAGGCTGGAAGAGACCTCCAAGCTCATCCAGTCCAACCTAGCACCCAGCCCTGGCCAACCAACCAGACCATGGCACTAAGTGCCCCAGCCAGGCTTGGCTTCAACACCTCCAGGCACGGTGACTCCACCACCTCCCTGGGCAGCCCATTCCAATGCCAATCACTCTCTCTGCCAACAACTTCCTCCTAACATCCAGCCTGAACCTCCCCTGGCACAACTTGAGACTGTGTCCTCTTGTTCTGTTGCTGCTTGCCTGGCAGAAGAGATCAGATTAGGATAGTTTGGATTGTTTAACCTAGGAAAATAAGGTGTGAGACAGTTCTAAGCATATCAGGGGTGGAATTGTCAGAGAAGGAAATGAGTGTAAGAGCAAGAGAGGTTAGTACAGGCTGGGAAATTGGATAAATGGTTTCTAATCAGTAAGTGTGGAAACAACCTTCTGCTGGGAGAAGATTTAACTGAGTTAAAAGTAGCACTGGGCAGATTTAGGGAAGTAGTCTCACGACAAACTTGCCTGCAAAAGGCAGGAGAAATGGATTTGATGACCTGTGCAACCCTGTACTATGTTCTTATGAGGACTGCAATCAAAGGATAAAGCTAATAAAGACAAAAAGGAGGTTTAAAGGATAGAGAGAAGAGTCAGACACCGCTCTCAGGATGAGTTGGAACGTGTGAATCACTACAATCAAAGCATTAACCCACGGCCTGTGATTTGGACCCAAGGCAGAAGGAACCAGAGATGTTCTCATGCCAGGGCTGTGTTCATCCAAAGCAGGTGTTAGGGAAGGGGTGGGAAAAAGACAAGATAAAGAGAGACAAAGGATAAAGAATTGAGATATGTGAGTAGGAATCAATAGCAAAGCAGGGAGCAGAATTCAAGATCAAAGGAGACAAAAGAGATGTGGAGAAAAGGAAGAATCTAGCACTGACAAAGCCAGACCCTCTGGTGCTGGGGCACTGTCAGTTTAAAGGCTGATATGGTAGCAGGTAACTGCAGGTCAGAAAGCAATCCTGGAAAATTAAAAGGAGTGGGGGAGGGAAAGGAGGAATAATCAAAAGAACAGGAGGAGAATAAGGTAGACCTGGGCCTAGGTAAGAAAAGGAGGGCAAATATAACTTGGCAGAAAGGCTGTGAAGAGAAAGATGGCAACAATAGCAGTGACTGCATCTTGAGGAGGCTGGAGTCAAGAGAGGAGTTGTTACAGCTTGATGAGCTGCACATGGCATCAGGATGGAGCTGATCCCAGAATGCAGCTCATTTTGTTTGAAACTCTCCATTTTCCTTGCTGATCAGACCACGAAGCTCACACATCCAACTCACCTGCTCCCATTGCTGTTGAACTCTCACAAAGCTAAAGGCTGATCTGGTGAGCCTCACTATTGGCCCTTATGCATAAAAGGAGAGGACATGAGTTAAGCACTTGCCTGATACTGGATTCTGTGGCATTTTTAAGTGCCACTCATTTCTTGTCTTGACTTCTTGTTGTCTTTCTGACCGTGCTACTATTCTGGTCAGGCCACATCTGGAATGGTGAACTGTGTGATGTTCTGGGCTCCCCAGATCAAGAAGGACAAGGGACTACTGGTAGAGAGAGTCCAGCTGAGAGCAACTAAGATGGAGATGGGACTGCAACATCCACTTTCTGAAGGAAGGCTGAAGAGCTGGGGCTGTTTAGTCTGGAGAAAAGCAGAATGAGAAGGGATCTGATTAATGCTGATCAATGTCTAAGAGGTGAGTGGCAGAAGGATGGAGCCAGACTATTCTCAGTGGTGTCCAGTGATAGGAGAAGGGGCAGTGGACACAAACTGGAACACAGAAGGTTGCACATGCTGTCTACAACTGCCTGAAGGGAGGCTGTAGCCAGGTGGGGTTGGGCTCTTCTGCCAGACAACCAGCAACAGGACAAGGGGACACAGCCTCAAGCTGTGGCAGGGCAGGTTCAGGCTGGATGTTAGGAGGAAGTTGTTGGCAGAGAGAGTGATTGGCATTGGAATGGGCTGCCCAGGGAGGTGGTGGAGTCGCTGTCCCTGGAGGTGTTGAAGCCAAGCCTGGCTGGGGCACTTAGTGCCATGGTCTGGTTGATTGGCTAGGGCTGGATGCTAGGTTGGCCTGGCTGAGCTTGGAGTCTCTTCCAGCCTGTTTGAACCTACGATTCTAAGTAGGAGATTCTCCCCTCTGAAGGTAGCAGAGCATTGGAATAGGTTGCCCAGAGAGGTTCTGAAGTGTCCTTCTCTGGAGGCTTTCAATCCCCATCTGAATGTGCTCCTGTGTGATCTACTCTGAGTGATCTTAATCTAGCAGAGGGCTTGCACTGGATGACCTCCATAGGTCCCTTCCAAACCCAACCATTCTGTGATTAAGTGACTTTTGTTCTTGTTTAGGTCCTCTGAGAAAGCACCAACTGGGAGAGCAGTGGCAGCCACGCTGTTAACTCCTGTTTAGCTCCGAATATGGAGTAGAAAGCAGAGTTGCTCAGCCCAGAATTAACTGTTGCAGCCAACATCTTGGGATTCTTCCCATAAATCACACATCTGTTGCACAACCTTTTGTGGCTCTGCTTCCAGAGAATGGGACAGCAACCAAAACCAACTTCCTAATTCATTACAGGGGAAAAAAAAAGCCCTAAGAACATACTCCAAAATTCCACACAAACCTTTCAGCTTCAGAATGCCTTTCAAGCAGTCTCCAGCACTCCTTTCTTTAGGGAGATCTGTTGCATGTCAGAAAGTACCAGAATTTTCAGAATGCAATGAATATTAAGATCTAATTTTGCCCTGAAAATACAACATTGCCTCTGGCAGCAGGGTGATGAGGAGCATTTGGCTGGGATGATGAGTGTGGGTTTGATGTTTCCCTGCCAGCCACTAATGAATTGGTAACAAAAAAACCTTAAAATAATAAATAATAATAATAAATCATTAAAAAATTAAATAATAATAAACCAGAAGATTAAACCAATTCTGTAGAATTTTATTGCCTTGCCTTCCTAAAACTGGGTAATGCTGCAGAGGATGCAGACAGGGAGAGAAACAGATGGGTGAGAGCTGACAAATAAAATTGCCAGACCCTGCCCCATCTGTTGCCTTCTATGTTTCAGCTCTAAGCTTGGTAGCATTACAGGGCTGCTGAGGTGATGTTCAGACTGGGTAGGTTCAGGCTGGCCGTGAGGAGGAAGTTGTTGAGCATGAGAGTGGTGAGAGGCTGGAATGGGTTGCCCAGGGAGGTGGTTGAGGCCCCATGGCTGGAGGTGTTTAAGGCCAGGCTGGATGAGGCTGTGGGCAGCCTGCTCTAGGGTAGGGTGTCCCTGGGCATGGCAGGGGGGTTGGAACTGGCTGATCCTTGTGGTCCCTTCCAACCCTGACTGATTCTATGATCACTCCTTGCAGTGACCTCATGCCCAAAGCAAAGCCAGGTTGATACACTAATGTGACAGCAAGGATCACTTCACCTGATTAGTGCCAGTTTATATCCTCAGAAATTACAGAATCACAGAGTTGTTTCTGTAGGAAAATCTCTCTAAGATCAAGTCCAAACATCAGCCCAACCCCACCATGGCCATTAAACCCCAGTGCCATGGCCACAGGTTTCTTCAACACCTCCAGGCATGGGGACTCCAGCACCTCCCTGGGCAGCCTGTGCCAGCCCCTGACCACTCTTGCAGCAAAGAAAGTTTTCTTAATCTCCAACCTAACCCTGTCCTGTCACAATTCCAGGCCATTTCTTCTTCTGTCACCTGAGAATAGGGAGCAGAGCCCAACCCCCACCTCACTGCAGGCTCCTTTCAGGGTGCTGTAGAGAGCAATGAGGTCTCCCCTCAGCTTCCTCTTCTCCAGGCTGAACAACCACAGCTCCCTCAGCTGCTCCTCCCCAGCCCTGTTCCCCAGACCCCTCATCAGCCTTGTTGCCCTTCTCAGTGCTCTCCAAGAATTCAATGTCTTTGCTGTACTGAGAGCCCTAAGACTTCCCTAGGCCAGCAGAAGCAGGGCAGTCCTTCTGCCCCTGTGCTCAGCACTGCTCAGGACACACCTTTAGTGCTGTGTCCAGTTCTGGGCTCCTCAACTCCAGAGAGATGTTGAGGTGCTGGAAGGTGTCCAGAGAAGGGCAGCAAGGCTGGGGAGGGGCCTGGAGCACAGCCCTGTGAGGAGAGGCTGAGGGAGCTGGGGGTGTGCAGCCTGCAGAAGAGGAGGCTCAGGGCAGAGCTCATTGCTGTCTGCAGCTACCTGCAGGGAGGCTGTAGCCAGGTGGGGTTGGGCTCTGCTGCCAGGCACCCAGCAACAGAACAAGGGGACACAGCCTCAAGCTGTGCCAGGGCAGGTCTAGGCTGGATGTTAGGAGGAAGTTGTTGTCAGAGAGAGTGATTGGCATTGGAATGGGCTGCCCAGGGAGGTGGTGGAGTCCCCATCCCTGGAGGTGTTTCAAAGGAGGATGCAGAGGCACTTGGTGCCAGGGTCTGGTTATGTAGAAGGGTTAGGTGCTAGGCTGGACTCAATGATCCTAGAGGTCTTTTCCAGCCTGGTTAATTCTGTGATTCTGTGACCAATTGATCAATTAAATGATTTTTTTTCTTAAGATCCAACCTGATCCTCCCTTTTTTCAGAGACAAGCATGATGAGGGAAGGCTCTGACACAACCATTGCCACATGAAGTATTCTGTGATTCCATGATCTTGTTCTATCTTTATAGGCAAGAAGCTGAACGTCTTACAGATCAGTTCTCATCTTGACAGCTTGACTAAGACAAGCAAGATCCATTGCTAGGTTTGTTTTGGACAGGGCTGGTGACTGGATGTTCAGAACAGAAGGCTCTTCATTCTGTTTTGCCTCCTTAGTCCAGAGCTGGAGTCTTCTAGAACTTGCTTCAAAATTTGTTTCTTCACAGAATCATAGAATGCATAAGGTGGAAGGGACCCTCAAAGATCATCTTGTCCACCCCCCTGCAGTGAGCAAGGACACCTCCAACTAGGTCAGCTTGCTCAGGGCCTCATCAAGTTTGACACTGAATGTCTCCAGGGATGGGGTCTCCTCTTTTCTTCATGAATAAATACCCACATAATAAAAGGCTAAGAATAAATGCATCTTGAGCTTGATCCAGACAATAAAGTCCTGTAGGTCTTTTTATCAGACACGATTTGGATTGTGTTTTCAGCTTATTATCCCAAAGATGTTGAGGTGGCACTGATTCATTTGCCTTTGGAATGGGCTGCACAGGGAGGTGGTGGACTCATCATCCCTGGAGGTCATAGAATCAAGCAGGTTGGAAGAGACCTCCAAGATCATCCAGTCCAACCTAGCCCTATCCAGTCAAATGGACCATGGCACTAAGTGCCTTATTCAGTGTTTTCCTGAACACCTCCAGGGATGGTGACTCCACCACCTCCCTGGGCAGCCCATTCCAATGCCAATCACTCTCTCTGACAACAACTTCGTCCTAACATCCAGCCTGAACCTGCCCTGGCACAGCTTGAGACTGGGTTTGTGTTCCAGGCCTTTGACCATCTTGAGTGCTGTGTCCAGTTCTGGGCTGTTCAATTCAAGAGAGATGTTGAGGTGCTGGCAGGTGTCCAGAGAAGGGCAGCAAGGCTGGGGAGGGGCCTGGAGCACAGCCCTGTGAGGAGAGGCTGAGGGAGCTGGGGGTGTGCAGCCTGCAGAAGAGGAGGCTCAGGGCAGAGCTCATTGCTCTGAATATCTGAAGGGAGGTTGCAGCCAGGAGGGGTTGGGCTCTTCTGCCAGGCAA
>WAAF01012946.1:160393-175168 GCA_013400475.1 Tricholaema leucomelas
CCAGGTGCAGGACCTTACACTTGGCCTTGTTAAACGTCATGAGGTTGGCCTGGGCCCACCTCTGCAGCCTGTCCAGGTCCCTCTGGATGCCATCCCTGCCCTCCAGCAAGTCAGCTGTGCCACACAGCTTGGTGTCATCTGCAAACTTGCTGAGGGTGCACTCAATTCCTCTGTCCATGTCACTGACAAAGATGTTACAGAGCAGTGGTCCCAGCACTGACCCCTGAGGAACACCACTTGGCACCGGTCTCCAGGTGGACATTGTGCCCTTCATCACCACTCTATATATGGTCATATATATATATATATATATATAGTATTATGGTATTGTTTGGCTGACTGCCAAACCGATTGGTCCCTGGTGTCCAATGAGCCCATTGATCTCAGGCCCACAATTCATAAATGGGAGCTCCCACCTGCTCCCACCTGATATATGCTTGCTTCCTGGTATGCGGCTTCTAGCCTGCTGTTAGGCTGCTTGCTGCTTCCATTGCTCCCTGTGCATGCTCACTCCTGCATGCTTCTGTGAGCTTCTGCTAGCTTTCAGTGGCTCTGACTCACGCACTCGCTTCACAAGCGTGCTCACACTCACGCCCAGGCCCCATCCTCGGCCCCCCCTTACCTAAGATCGCTAACGTTCGGGCACACCTTGATGTTATTAGATTTAGACTCTCCAGCCTTTGCTCATGCTGTTATGGAGATAGAATCTCCCAGCCAGCCGCGGTGAGCTAATCAAGACTTTGATCCTGTATTGTTGTGGAGCACAGACTCCTATGCAGCTGTGTATGCCCGCTGCCTTCATTGCCTGGTAAGAGCCATTGCTGCTGAGATACCAGGAGCAGGCCCTCTGGTCTGCACACGCGGTCAGCCTGCCAGCCAGCGTGAGAACCGTGCTCAGACTGCAGGGCACCCATCCTTCTCCAGCTGCAGAGCTCCTGCCAGCAGCCCCGGACCAGTTCCCGGACACAGCATCCAAAGGAAGCAGAAGACAAGGCGGACAAAGCATCCTCGCCAGGAGAGTGAGGCCAGAGACTGTATCCACTTCCCCCAGATAGATGGGAAGACTGCATCCTTGCGGGAAGCAGGGAGCCGGCGGAGGCGAGGTCGGGGTACTGACAAGTCGACTCAGTTAGCTGCTAGCACTACAGTCCGCTTTAGTAAGGAAGCACAACAGCTTACATGCCATTTGGCAGGGGCATGCACAGCTAGTTGAGGTGGACACAAGTGGAAGGTACAGACTGGCTCAGAGTTATGTGTAAGGTACAGATAGGTCACTCTGTATCAAAACAGTCCCTGGTGCCCGCCCCTGCGGGATGGCAGCTCAGCCCCCTGCAGCTGTGTGTGGGGTGCTCATTGTTTACAGCTTGGTTTCCTGAGCCCGAGACAGCCCAAGGACAGTTCCCAGCACGAGCTCTGATGTTTACCAGCTCATGCCCGCTAGGGAGAAAATTCTCCCACACATCCTCTCCCCAGAAGACTGGAGGATTATTCATCTCCCCCAGAATTGGGAAGATTTCCCTTTCCCCTCAAGCCGGGAGGATTTCCAGCCTCACAGGTCCACAGGCAAAGTTCCCCTGAGGTTTGGACACTGATAGATAAATAGGCTGTCGATACAGCCCCGGAGGGTGATTGATGATTATTGATGATTGATCACAATTGTGAGTAAAAGCTTTAATACCTCTGTACTATCTGTGATATTTGTACAATAGAATCAATCAGGTTGGAAGAGACCTCCAAGCTCATCCAGTCCAACCTAGCACCCAGCCCTATCCAGTCAACCAGACCATGGCACTAAGTGCCCCAGCCAGGCTTGGCTTCAACACCTCCAGGGACGGTGACTCCACCACCTCCCTGGGCAGCCCATTCCAATGCCAATCACTCTCTCTGTGAAGAACTTCCTCCTAACATCCAGCCTATACTTCCCCTGGCACAACTTGAGGCTGTGTTCCCTTGTTCTGTTGCTGGTTGCCTGGCAGAAGAGACCAACCCCCACCTGGCTACAACCTCCCTTCAGGTAGTTGTAGACAGCAATGGTCACCCCTGAGCCTCCTCTTCTGCAGGCTGCACACCCCCAGCTCCCTCAGCTTCTCCTCATAGGGTTTGTGTTCCAGGCCCCTCACCAGCTTTGTTGCCCTCCTCTGGACACCTTCCAGCACCTCAACATCTCTCTTGAGTTGAGGAGCCCAGAACTGGACACAGTAGTCTCCTGCCATAGAGCAGAAAGTGCTTCAGCCCATGCTGCTGGGCAAATAGTGTCTTGACCCCAAGCGGCACTGACCCGCGGGGAAAACTCCTCTCTCTGTCAATAGTCTGTCAATCGTTGTATGCCAGTTACTGTAATACAGTTATTGATAAGCCACACTGTGAATATTATCCCATAAGGTTCTGCCATAACTGTGAGAATCCATTTTAATATTAAATACAGTGGTTGGGGGTGCTGAGAGTTCAGAACATTGAGTCTAATAAAGATGTATTTTTATGCATCATCACCTCGCACCGATTGACTTCTCCCCTTCGCCATGCACCGGCGCAGGCGGCAGAATCCCCCTCCGCGACCGTGGCCATGGCGCTTTGGGATGTGGTTTAATGACCATGCTGGTCTTAGGCTGAAGGTGGAATTTGATGATCTTAAAGGGCTTTTATCATAGAATCATAGAATCAACCAGGTTGGAAAAGACCTCCAAGATCATCCAGTCCAACCCAGCAGCCAGCCCCAGTTAATCCACTAGACCATGGCACTAAGTGCCTCATCCACTCTTTGCTTGAATGACTCCACCACGTGCCTGGGCAGCTGATTGCAATGGCAAATCACTCGCGGTAAAGAACTTCCTCCTAACATCCAGCCTCGATCTCCCCCAGCACAACTTGAGGCTGTGTCCCCTTGCTCTGTTGCTGGTTGCCTGTGAGAAGAGATCAACCCTCACCTGGCTACAGCCTCTCTTCAGGTAGTTGTGAACAGCAATGAGGTCCCCCCTGAGCCCCTCTTCTCCAGGCTGTGCAACCCCAGCTCGCTCAGCCTCTCCCCATAGGGCTGTGTTGCAAGCCCTTCACCAGCTTCTCTGCATTTCTCTGGACACATTCCAGCACCTCGACATTTCTCTTGAATTGAGGAGCCCAGAACTGGACACAGTTTTCCAACTGAAACAATTCTATGCTTCTATAAAAGCTGAACAGAGCCATGACTGACCTGATGTAACACTGGCAGAAGGGCTGGGCCTGTGGAGCTTCCAACATCTCATCCTACCAGCATTTCTGTCTGTGATTTTTATGACATTCATATGGTGTCCTTCTGTTGCCCAAAGCACAGGATTCTCTCCAGTGTTCATTGTGAGTGATCTGGTAAGAAAATAGACTGGAAGAGAAAAAAAGAAATTCATTGACAGATTAGAGTTCATAGAATCATAGAATCAGTCAGGGTTGGAAGGGACCACAGGGAGCAGCCAGTTCCAACCGCCCTGCCATGCCCAGGGACACCCTACCCTAGAGCAGGCTGCACACAGCCTCAGCCAGCCTGGCCTTAAACACCTCCAGCCATGGGGCCTCAACCACCTCCCTGGGCAACCCATTCCAGCCTCTCACCACTCCCATGCTCAACAACTTCCTCCTCACAGGCAGGCTGACTCTCCCCACCTCCAGCTTTGCTCCANGCCACACTTCTGCTGCTGCAGCCCAGGCTCTGCTTGGCTTTCTGGGCTGCAAGTGCACACTGCTGGCTCCTGTTGAGCTTCTCCTCCACCAGCACCCCCAAGTCCCTCTCCTCAGAGCTGCTCTCCAGCCACTCACTGCCCAGCCTGGAGTTGTGCTTGGCATTGCCTCGACCCAGATGCAGGACCTTGTACTTGGAGTTAATCTGCTGTAAACCATTTCCTTTGTAACTAGTTTTCAAAGAATCATAGAAGGGTTTGGGTTGGAAGGAACCTTCAAGATCATCCAGTTCCAAACCCCCTGCCATGGGCAGGGACACCTCCCACCAGCACAGCTTGCTCAAGGCCTCATCCAACCTTGTCTGGAATGCCTCCAGGGAGAGGCATCCACAGCCTCCCTGGGCAACCTGTGCCAGTGTCTCACCACCCTCACTGCAAAGAATTTCTTCCTCATCTCCAGTCTCCCTTTCCCCTCTCCCAGCTCAAAGCCATTGTCCCTCATCCTGTCACTCCCAGCCCTTGGCAAAAGTCCCTCCTCAGTCATCCTGTAGTCCCTTCAGGTACTGGAAGGCTGCTCTGAGGTCTCCCTGGAGCCTTCTGCAGTCTGAACAAGCACAATTCTCTCAGTCTGTCCCCACAGAGGAGGTTCCTTAGCCTTTTGATCATCTTCATGGCCTCCTCTGGAGCCCTCCAACAGTTCCACACACTTCTTGTGTTGGGGCACCAGAACTGGACACAGTGCTCCAGGTGGGGTCTCACTAGAGCAGAGGGGGACAATTACCTCTCTCTCTCTTTCTGCTGGTTAGATGTCAGCAGCTGACACCCTCAAGTCCTTCTACTCCAGACCCCTCTTAAGCCACTCCTCACCCAGCCTGGATTTGTGCTTGGGATTGCCCTAACCCAGCTGCAGGACCTAGCACTTGGCCTTGTTGAACTCCAAGATGTTGGCTTGGGCCCAGCTCCCCAGCCTGTCCAGGTCCTTCTGGAAGCATCCCATCCCTCCTGCAGGTCAGCTGCACCACGCTGCTTGCTGTCATCCACAGGCTTGCTGCGGGTGCCTCAGTCCCCCTGCCCACGCCACTGACAGAGATGGTCACCAGCACTGGTCCCCCTGGTCCCCACCTCTGAGGGCCACCACTTCAGACTTGAACTTTGCATCTCCTTAGCCATTTCCTGCACTTGTAGGAGACCTGTTCTTACAATGGCTAATGAGGCATCTGACAAACTGTTAGCTCAGGCTGCAGTATGAGGCTCCATAAACCCCTATAATGCATAGTTTTAATATTCCAGCTGCTTTAATGGCATTAAATATAACACTGAAATAAAAAGATGAAATGGGGACAGATAAATCTGCTTCTAGGAGCTGCTATCTATGGTTTTAATTTGCTGCTTTTAGATATGTCTGCACACACCCACTTGCTGGTTTTTAAATACTACTTTTTAATGAGTTCCATCCATTAATATATGCAAATGAATGACACAGACCTCCTCTCCTAAACCACCACCTATATATTTAAGAGCTGTAGTGATACCATTGGTGGAAAGTTTACCTGAGTGGAAATAGGAAAACAAAACCACCAACAGCAAAGCCTCAACCAAACAACAATGAAACCCCCAACAGCAAAAAGCAAAGCAACACAAAACACACAGAAAAGGGTTTGCAATTTCCCTGCAATTCCAGACTTGAGGGAGCTGATGAATTAAGGCAGACAGCTGTGTCCTAGCTCTGTACTTGGATTTTGTTCTACTATAAACTTAAGTCTCACTAGGGACTTGCTGAGATGCAGCTCCTGGTTATGAAATCACTTAAAGCCTCCTAGGTAAGGCTACTGTCATTTTTTTTTCCTAGGTCATTAGATTGGTTTAGGTAGAAAGAGACCTGAAAGATCATCCAGTTCCAACACCTCTGCTATGGGCAGGGATACCTCCCACTAGTCCAAGTTGCACAACCTGGCCTTGAACACTTCCAGGCAGGGGCAGCCACAACCTCCCTGGGCAACCTGTGCCAGTGTCTCACCACCCTCAACCTGTTCCAGCATCTCACCACCCTCAACTTGTGCCAGCATCTCACCACCCTCAACTTGTGCCAGTGTCTCACCACCCTCACTGCAAACAACTTCTTCCTAACATCCAGTTTCAGTCTCCCCTCTGCCACTTCAAACCCATTCCTCATCATCCTGCCATTACAAGCCCTTGTCAATAGTCTCTCCCCAGCCCTCCTTTAGCCCCCTTCAGATCCTGCAAGGCCACTCCAAGGTCTCCTTGAAGCCTTCTCTTCTCCAGGCTGCAGAGCCCCAACTCTCTCAGCCTGTCCTCAGAGCAGAGCTGCTGCAGCGTTCTGAGCATCTCCACTCTCAATCTCCCCTCTCCCAGCTCAAAGCCATTGCCCATTGTCCTGCTACTCCCAGGCCTTGTTCAAAGTCCCTCCTCAGCTCTCCTGTAACCCCTTTCAGGTACTGGAAGGCTTTGCTGAGGTCTCTCTGAAGCCTTCTTTTCCAAAGGCTGAGGGAAAAAAAGAAGAAATAAAAGAATAGGGATGTGGAGACGCTGGAGTGTGTCCAGAGAAGGGCCAGGAGGATGCTGAGAGGGCTGCAGCAGCTCTGCTGTGAGCACAGACTGAAAGAGTTGGGGCTGTGCAGGCTGGAGAAGAAAAGGCTCCCAGGTGACCTTCTTGTGGCCTGCCAGGATCTGAAGGGGGCTACAAAAAAGCTGGGGAGGGACTTTTTAGGCTGTCAGGGAGTGCCAGGACTGGGGGNCAAGAAACAAAAGAACAAAACCTAACTTCTCTCAGACATCTCCTAGAGGAGGTTACTGCTTCCTACTGCTCCAGTGGGAGGTGTTGAATAATAGCCAGGGTGTCCTGCTCTGCAGGGTTAAGGTTCCAACAGAAGGCAGCAACTCTGGCAAGTCAGCTCCATTTCTTAATCTCTGGGCTAACATCAATCGAGAGTGCACCTCAAAATGAACTACATCAGATGGTTCCCAGGAGAGCTGGGAAGCAGCAGCATGCATCCATGAGGGCATCAATGCAACCTCACTATGTCTGCAGATGATCTGCTTGAGGGCAGAGGGACCTGGGCAGGCTGGATCAATGAGCTGAGGACAGTTGATGAGGTTCAAGAAGGCCATTCTGAGGCATAGGAGGTTCCATGTGAACCTGAGCAGTGGAACAGGCTGTCCAGGGAGGATGTGGAGTCTCCCTTTCTGGAAATAGTCAAGATCCATCTGGATGTGTTCCTGTGTGACCTGCTCTTGGTGATCCTGCTCTGGCAGGGGGATTGGACCAGAGGATCTTTCGAGGTCCCTTCCAGCCCCTGACACTCTATGATTCTATGAAGGCCAAGTGCTGGGTCCTCCACTTGAGTCACAACAACCCCATCATTCCTCCAGGCTTGGGGACAATTGGCTGGAAACTGCCCAGCAAAGAAAGACCTGAGGGTGCTGGTAGGTAGATGGCTGAAGGTGAGCCAGCATGTGCCCAGGTGGACAAGTAGCCACCAGCATCCTAGCCTGGACCTTGAACAGTGTGGTCAGCAGGAATAAGGCAGTGATCATGCTCCTGTACTCAGCACTGGTGAGGCCACATCCTGGGTCCTGAGTTCAGTTTTGGGCCCCTCACACCAGGAAGGACACTGAAGGGCTGGAGTGTGTCCATGAAGGGCAATGAAGCTGGGGAAGGGTCTGGAGAACAGGGCTGGGGAGGAGCAGCTGAGGGAGCTTGGGGGGTTTAGTGTGGAGAAGAGAAGGCTGAGGAAGACCTCAAAGGAAGTTGGAGTCAGATAGGGGTTGATTTCTTTTCACTATTATCAACTGATAGGACAAGAGGATATGGCTCAAGCTGCACCAGGGGAGCTTTAGGGTTCTCAAAGACTGGCACAGGCTGCCCAGGGAATTGGTTGAATCCCCACCCCTGGAGATGTTTCCAAGAGGCAGAGATGTGGTGCTGAGGGACGTGATTTAGCACCAGCCTTGGCAGAGTTAGAGAATGGTTGGACTCAATGATCCTAAAGCTCTTTTCCACCCAAATTGATTCTATCATTCTATGTCACCTGAGATCACCAGGCCTTTTTCCTGTCATCATCATGGGATCCAGTAGCCTGAACTGTAGGCAAAAGAGAGGAGAGCAAACCAGAGTGAAATTAGCACTGACAAAGGCAAAGGGAATTTGTTCTGTCCCCTTTGTTACTCGATTCTGACAGAGCACTTAGCAAGCTCAAGCCTGAACAAGGCTGCAGGTCACCATCACTCTGGGTCAGACAGTGATGACTGTTTTTGCTGTCCCTCCCAGGTGAGTAAGGAGCAGTGTGTTTTAGGAAGTCCACATCTGAAAGTTGAGGCTTCTGAGTAGCAAGGAAGGAGCAGTTTGGGAAGATGTGCAGGCATTTCTGTCTGAGAGGCAAATGGAATTCAATTATCTTGACAAACCACTGCGGTTTCCAAGAGTCATTGCTCACCAACAAAAATTAATATGCTTAATAAATGATCATTTTCCTTCCAGCCTACTAGTTTCAAACTTTTAAGTGCTGTTTTCTTCTTGCTAGTTAGCATATTAAGGATGGGAAGATATAATTCCCTGCATAGCATTGCAGCTGCAGTGCTTTATCTGGGAAATGTCCTGTGCTCTTGGTCTGAGCAAAAACTGCTTCATCTTCCTTGTCAGAGCACAGCTGGAGTGCTGTGTCCAGTCCTGGGATCCCCAGTTCAAGAGGGACAGGGAACTACTGGAGAGAGTCCAGTAGAGGCTACCAACACACTGAGAGCCTGGACTGTCTGTGAGCAGGAAAGGCTGAGAGCCCTGAGGCTACTGAACTTGGAGAAGAGCAGCTTGAGAGGGGATCTGATCAATGCTGGTCAAAACCTAAAGGGTGAGGGGCAAACGGCTGGAGCCAGACTCCTCTCAGTGGTGTCCTGTGACAGGACAAGGAGCAATGGACACAAACTGGAACCCAGGATGTTCCACCCAGACATAAGGGTTAGAGTTTTGCCTTCATGTTCAGACCTATAATCTCTACTCAGGGGTGTCCTGTGACAGGACAAGGAGCAATGGACACAACTGGAACCCAGGGAGTTCCACCTTAACGTGAGGAGAAACTTGTTTGGTGTGAGGGTGCTGGAGGCCTGGAGCAGGCTGCCCAGAGAGGCTGCGGAGTCTCCTTCTCTGGAGACTTTCAAAACCCCACTTGGATATGTTGCTGCACAACCTGACCTGGGTGAACCTGCCTTGGCAGGGAGGTTGGGCTGGATGATCCTCAGAGCTCTATTCCAACTCCTACTATTCTATCATCCTGTGATTCTTTGCTCCCAGGTAGTGGTTTTCTTTTAGGCTCAGCTGTGTTTCCAAGCATTATCAGTTCCCTCATTTTTTGCCTGTGTTTCATCTCAGTTTGTCATGATCTCCTAGTTCACCTTCCACTGTGGCACATTCTACTGCTGGTGCTGCCTGAGAGTTCTTAGCAGGAAGCTTCAGAACTATCACAGTCTCACAGTATCACCAAGGGTGGAAGAGACCTCACAGATCATCAAGTCCAACCCTTCACCACAGAGCTCAAGGCTAGACCATGGCACCAAGTGCCACGTCCAATCCTGCCTTGAACAGCTCCAGGGATGGCGACTCCACCACCTCCCTGGGCAGCCCATTCCAGTAGCCAATGACTCTCTCAGTGAAGAACTTTCTCCTCACCTCAAGCCTAAATTTCCCCTGGCACAGCTTGAGGCTGTGTCCTCTTGTTCTGGTGCTGGCTGCCTGAGAGAAGAGAGCAACCTCCTCCTGGCTACAACCACCCCTCAGGTAGTTGTAGACAGCAATAAGGTCTGCCCTGAGCCTCCTCTTCTCCAGGCTAAACAATCCCAGCTCCCTCAGCCTCTCCTCGTAGGGCTGTGCTCGAGGCCTCTCCCCAGCCTCGTTGCCCTTCTCTGGACACGTTCAAGCATCTCAATGTCCCTCTTAAACTGGGGGGCCCAGAACTGGACACAGTACTCAAGGTGTGGTCTAACCAGTGCAGAGTACAGGGGCAGAATGACCTCCCTGCTCCTGCTGGCCACACCATTCCTGATGCAGGCCAGGATGCCACTGGCTCTCTTGGCCACCTGGGCACACTGCTGGCTCATGTTCAGGTGGGTATCAATCAGCACCCCCAGATCCCTTTCTGTTTGGCTGCTCTCAGCCACTCCGACCCCAGCCTGTAGCTCTGCATGGGGTTGTTGTGGCCAAAGTGCAGCCCCTGGCACTTGGAGCCATTGAATGCCATCCCCTTGGACTCTGCCCATCTGTCCAGGCGGTCAAGGTCCCGCTGCAGAGCCCTTCTGCCCTCCAGCCCAGCCACATCTGCCCCCAGCTTGGTGTCATCTGCAAACTTGCTGCTGACTGACTCCATGCCCTCATCCAGATCATCTCTGAAGATGTTAAAGAGGATGGGGCCCAGCACTGATCCCTGAGGGACACCACTAGTGACTGGCTGCCAACTAGATCATGGCACTTGAACAACTGCACCACAGAGAGCCATATCTACAGGTACAGTCTGCTCCTGGATCTGTTCCAGTGGCTGTCCTAACAGGAATACTTCTGGGCACTCACAGCTTCCTTCACATCCATACTGGCAATTTCTGGGGCACCTCTGACTAGGATATTTGATGTGACCGCACAGTCCTGGTTGTGAGGAACCCAAGCACTACTGCTTACTGATAGCACCATTTCATCTTCCAAATTCTGGGGTGATCAACAGGGAACCACTAATTTCAATACATCCAAGTCCTTCTTCCAGGACCTGTCAGTAGGTCTGGTTATTTCTGGTCCCCCATTTGAAACCTAAGCCGACATTATCATGTTCCAGTGGGGAAGCATGCCCAGCTGTTCTCAGCTTCAGGCAGATCCACATTCCTTCCAACATCCATGGAAAAGAATCCATGTCTGCTGCAAGCCACTGAAAGAAGAGACAGCTGCTCACTGTGCTTTGGGGTCTCCCAGCCACATCCCCCCAGCATGTAGGCTCAGCAGCCACATTTAAGATGCCCAAGCCTTGGGAGACGCCAGACACCCTGCTGGAGTGACATTTGTTACACAGCAGCTCTTGCCTTGATATTTATTTGTCTCTGCTGAAGCTCTCAAGTGCTTAGGCCCACCACAGCTGCATGCAACACCTACTTGCTGGCATGTGCCCTTTACAACCTGCAGGAAACAAATAAGGAACCTTTCTCCCTCTCTGAGCTCCAGCAGGAATGAGTGCACCCCAGAGCTTTGCCCACCGGGTGCTGTATTAATAGCCTGGAGGATCTGGTTCCATGAGGGAAGTGTCAGCCATAGCATCACAGAATCAGCCAGGGTCGGAATGGACCACAAGGAGCAGCCAGTTCCAAGCCCCCTGCCATGCCCAGGGACACCTCACACTACATCAGGCTGCCCACAGCCTCATCCAGCCTGGCCTTAAACACCTCCAGGCATGAGGCTTCCACCCCCTCCCTGGGCAACCCATTCCAGGCTCTCACCACCCTCATGCTGAAGAACTTCTTCCTAGCTTTGTTCCATTCCCCCCAGTCCTACCACTACCTGACAGCCTAAAGTCTCTCCCCAGCTTTCTTGTAGCCCCCTTCAGATACTGGAAGGTCACAATAAGGTCATCTCAGAGTCTTCTCCTCTCCAGACTGAGCAGCCTCAACTCCCTCAGTCTGTCTCCATAGCAGAGCAGCTTCTGCCTTCTGATCATCCTTGTGGTCCTTCTCTGGACACCTTCCAGCACATTCATATCTCTCTTTTCCCAGGGGCTCCAGAACTGGATGCAGTACTCCAGATGTGGTTTCACCAGTGTGGAGCAGAGGGGCAGATCACTTCCCTCACCCTGCTGCCCACACTGCTCTTGCTGCAGCCCAGGATCTGGTTGCTCTCTGGGCTGCCAGAGCACACTGACAGCTCAGATTGAGCTTCTCAGCATAGAATCATAGAATCAACCAGGTTGGAAGAGACCTCCAAGCTAGCACCCAGCCCTGTCCAACTAGACCACGTCCACCAGCACCCCTGAGTCCCTCTCCTCAGGGCTGCTCTCATGCCAGTCCCTGCCCATTGACTTTTCTTTGAGGCAAAAGCTTTTCTGCTCTCTTGTGGAGCTGTAGTAGCCATCCAGCAGCACATACATGCCATCTGCACTTGCACTGATTCCACTTGTCCTAACTTACTCTAGAGTCCTCCTCTTCCATGGATTCATGTCAGAGAACCACAGAATGCTTTGGGTTTCAAGAGGCCTTAAAGATCATCTATTTCCCCTCCCCTGCCATGGGCAGGGACACCTCACACTAGATCAGGCCACTCAAGACCCTGTCCAGTCTGGCCCTGAACATTTCCATTCACAACCTCCCTGGGCAACCTGTGCCAGTATCTCACCACCCTCACTGCAAACAATTTCTTCCTCATCTCTCTCCCAGCTCAAAGCCAATGTCCCTCACCCTGTCACTACAAGCCCTTATCAAAAGTCCCTCCTCAGCTCTGCTGTAGCCTTCTTCAGGTACTAGAAGGTTACTAAGGTCTTCTCAGAGGCCTCTCTTCTCCAGGCGGAACAGCCCCAGCTCTCCCAACCTGTCCCACATGGGAGGTTCTCCAGCACTCTGATCAGCTTTGTGGCCTCTTCTGGACTCTCTCTGAGAGTTCCATGTCCTTTTTGAACTGGGGGGTGCAGAACTGGATGCAGTGCTCCAGGTGGGGAGCACTCACTCATTCTGCAAGTCACACTTCAGCTACTGACATCTCCAAGTTATTCTCCTCAAGCCACCCCTCACCCAGCCTGGATTTGTGACTGAACTTGCCCTGACACAGGTGCTGGACCTTGCACTTGGGCCTGAGCTTCATGAAGCTGGCATGGGCCAACCTCTCAAGGCATCTGTCCAAGTCCCTCTGGATTGATCCCTACCCTCACACATGTCAGCCACATCACACAGCCTGGCGTCACCTGAAAACTTGCTGAGGGTGTCTCAGCCTCACTGCCCCTGTCACTGACAAAGATGTTAAACAGCACTGGTCCCAGTACCCACCCCTGAGGGATGTCACTTGTCACTGCTCTCCATCTGGACATTGTCACTTGTCACTTCTGGACTTGTCACTTGTCACTGCCTCCATTTGGTCACTGAGCCACTGATCGCATCTCTCTCTCTGGCCATCCAGCCAATTCCTTATCCAGCCAGCAGCCACCCCCCACATCCATCTTTTCCATACATCTCCTCTGTCCCTCTCTCTTCCTGAAGACACTGGGTTTATTCCCTCCTCCTCCTTGTAACAGGCAGAGGTGGGCTGGGCTGCCTGGAGTGAGGAAAGAACACTGCTACCCTAAGTGAGAACTTTTCTGCTTTACTCTCACTTGTAGGAGAGGTTTCACAGCACCAGGCCCAAAGTCCCTCTGCACTCCCTAAGTGTCTGCTCAGGCTTTTCAGAGCTGCCCAGGTCCTGTGGGAGTTGAAGAACACCATCACTCTATTGAATGCCTAACACAAGCAGAGTGGGTGGCTGCCCACACAGGCAGCCAGCTCAACACTTTGCCTGCAGGATGTTTCCCACACATTTCCCAATGCTCCTTGCTACCATCCTGAACCTGGAGCCTAGAGTCAGGACATTACTCTACCTTGGATTCTTTTATTGTCTTCTCTGAGGTTCCTACTTCTGGGCTAGGATCTGCTAGAACTCACTCAGCAGAAAGCCATGGAGAACATGGCTCTTGTTGGAGGGACTACAAAGAGGATGGAGTGAGAGGGTGAGAAGTGGGCTTTGAGGCAGCAGCCATCCCTCTGTGCTCAGCACTGGTGAGGCTGCACCTTGAGTCCTGGGTCCAGTTCAGTGTACTCATGTAATAAAGAAACTGAGGTTCTGAAACAGGTCCAGAGAAGGGCAACAAAGCTTGTGAAGGCTCTGGAGAACAGGGCTGGTGAGGAGCAGCTGAGGGAACTGGGGGTGCTTAGTGTGGAGAAGAGGAGGCTGAGGAGAGACCTCATTGCTCTCTACAGCTCCCTGAAGGGAGGCTGCAGTGAGGTGAGGGTTGGGCTCTTCTCCCTAGGACCAGGTGATAGAGCAAGAAGAAATGACCTGGAATTATGTCAGGGGAAGGTTAGGAAAAAACTGCTGCAAGAATGGTCAGGGATTGGCACAGGCTGCCCAGGGAGGTGGTGGAGTCTCCACCACTGAGGTGTTCAAGAAATGTGTGGCCATGGCACTTGGGGACATGGTTTAGTGGCCATGGTGCTGTTGGGTTGCTGGTTGGACTGGATGATCTCAGAGGTCTTTTCCAATCCAAACAATTCTCCAATTCTATGATCTTACTTTGTGAAATAAGAACATTTTGACTGTTAATTTGTCATTAGCTTCCATATTGTTCCCATGTGCTGAATGAGCTGAATCACTCTGGGCTTTGGTTCCCATGCTGCAGCACTGCCTGGCTTCAGAAGCAGCACTGCTGAGAGAATATTCAACCTGTCTTGAATATAAAAGTTTTTCTCCCTTTTGCTTGCAATGATGGAATTTGAAATACATTTAAGTGCTACTTAATCACTGGATTTAAGGAAACAAGCAACTGAACTTTACCTCTGTGCCAATATACTGTGAACTTCACCTCTGTGCCAAGATGCAATGCACACAGCTGCACGTGAAGTTAGAAACATCTCTGGGCACCTCTTATTTGTAACCTCTAGCCCCCTGCAGAAAAAGACCTTTAGCCAGGTCTTCATAATGAGCATGATAGGTGAAGAGGACTTGCTGAGAGTGAGAGCAGAACACACAGAAACTGCTAGAGGGTGGAAAAAAAGGCCCCCTCGGACAGCTGGATTTGACTGCAGGGCAAGCAGACATTGTGCAACCAACAGAAATGGCTTTAGTCTAAGTAAATATTTTCCTGGTCTGTTTAGGGAAGGAGAGTTGGGCTGTTCATGTTGTCATGTAGGGAAGGAGAGTTGGGCTGTTCATGTTGTCATGTAGGGAAGGAGAGTTGGGCTGTTCACGTTGTCATGTAGGGAAGGAGAGCTGGGCTGCTCATGTTGTTGTCATGTAGGGAAGAAGAGTTAGGTTTGTTCATGTTGTAGCCTAGGGAAGGAGAGTTGGGCTGTTCATGTTGTCATGTAGGGAAGGAGAGCTGGGCTGTTCATGTTGTCATGTAGGGAAGGAGAG
>WAAF01012946.1:181588-223116 GCA_013400475.1 Tricholaema leucomelas
AAGCCTGGCTGGGGCACTTAGTGCCATGGTCTGGTTGATTGGGCAGGGCTGGGTGCTAGGTTGGACTGGATGAGCCTGGAGGTCTCTTCCAGCCTGGTTGATTCTATGATTCTATGACTCACTCTAGGGACCCTCTGGTATTCCCATCTTGTGTCTGACTTCTACTGCCGCTCTCCCTGCCCTGCTCAGGTGACTTTATTCAGTTGCCTTCTAGGACTATGGAGTCAGCAGCTGAACATTCTACATACCCAACCCCCTCATGAGTCCAAATGATTTTATCATCTTCTGGTCTGACCCTAAGAAATGAAAAGTCATGTGCTTGGGACTCACAGGGAATTGCTCATGGGAGGCTGCAATTTGGCAGGCAGCACTCAGTAATTCTGTGTTTAAAATGTGAATAACTTCTTTATACACAATCTTGGGAGTAACAGTAAGCCTATTGTGCTCCTGCTGCAGTGTGCTGTAACGCAGCCTGGGCACCAGCTGTTCTGCTGTACAACAGGAGAAAAGCCTTCCCCACAAAGGCTCGTGTTTGAACAGACCATGGCATGTCTCCTGCTGCAAGCACTGACTTCTTATGGAGCACAGGCTCACAGGATGTTAGGGGTTGGAAGGGACCTCTGGAGATCTTCCAGTCCAACCCCCCAGAGCAGAGAATCACACAGGTCACACAGGGATGCATCACAGGAGCACACAGGATCACAGGATGTTAGAGGTTGGAAGGCAGCCAAGGAGATCACTGAGTCCAACCCCTCTGCCAGAGTAGGACCAAACTAGCATAGGGCACACAGGAACACATCCAGACAGGGCTGGAAAGGCCCCAGAGAAGGAGACTTCACAACCTCTCTGGGCAGCCTGTGCCAGGGCAGTTGCCCTTAGAGTAAAGAAGTTCTTCCTCATGTTGAGGTGGAACTCCCTGTGCTGTAATTTATATCCATTGCCCCTTGTCCTATCACAGGCTAAAACTGAGAAGAGTTTGTCCCCTCCTCCTGATCCCCAGCCCTCATATCTTTTTCAACATTGATTAGATTCCCTCTCAGTCTTCTCTTCACCAGACCAAAAAAGCTCCAGGTCCCTCAGCCTCTCCTCTGCAGGCAGTACTCCAGCCCCTTCATCACCAAGGCCATTTCTATGAGCTAACCATGAGCTGTTTGATGATCACCTGTGTCTGTTTAGGTAGTGGTCAAATGAATCAGAGAATCACAGAATGTTAGGGGTTGGAAGCAACCTCTAACCCCCCTGTCAGAGCAGGATCACCCAGGGCAGGTCACAGGAATGCATTCAAGTGGGTCTTGGAAATCTCCAGAGGCTCCACAGCCTCTCTGGCAGCCTGCTCCAGGCCTTTGGCACCCTGACAAAGTTTCCCCTCCTGTTCTCTGGCACCTCCTCTGCTCCAGCTTGCCCCTAGTGCCCCTTGTGCTGCCCTTGGCCACCCCTGAGCAAAGCCTGGCTGCATCCTCATGTTGAGGTGGAACTTCCTGCCCTGCACATCTTTAGCACAGCACTGAGAGCAGCCCTCAGGCTCCTCTGCTCCCAGCTCCCAACTCCCACTCCCTCAGTCTGGCCTCACAGGACATATTCCTCTGCCTGCAGCAGCTTGAGGGCTCTGGGCTGGACTCTTTCAAGCAGTTGCCTGAGGTCCTTCTTGATTTGAGGAGCCCAAAACTGGACACAGTATTCCAGATGTGACCCAGCTCTGTCATCTTATAGTCACAGAATCACAGAATTAACCAGGTTGGAAAAGACCTCTGAGATCATTGAGTCCAACCTATCACCTAATGCCTTCTAATGAACTAAGCCCTGGCACCGAGTGCCTCATGCAGCCTCCTTTTAAACACCTCCAGGCATGGGGACTCCACCACTCCCCGGGCAGCCCATTCCAATGCCAGTCTCTCTGGCTGTGATTGACATGGACGGCATCGTTGTCATCAGTCTGTGGAATCCTACTTTTAGGTGCAGCTGACAGAGAAGATGATTTACTGTTGTGATGGTTCCAGTCATTTAAAGAGTGATGAATGAGAGGAAATGGCCTGAGATTGTGCCAGGGGAGATTCAGGTTGGAGACAAGGAACAATTTGGACCTGTCTCACCAACCTGAGCTCCTTTTATACTCAGGTTCCTACCTGATGAATGTGGGGCAGGCTGTGGATGGAGTCTACCTGGACATCAGCAAAGCCTTTGACACTGTCTGCCACAACAAGCTCCTGGCCAAGCTGGCAGCTCATGGCTTGCACAGATTCACTCTGGTATGGGTCAAGAACTGGCTGGAAGGCCGAGCCCAGAGAATGGTGGTGAATGGTGCCACATCCAGTTGGCAGCTGTCACTAGTGGTGTGCCCCAGGGATCAGTGCTGGGCACAGTCCTGTTCAATATCTTTATTGATAATCTGTAGCAGGGGACTGAGTAAAGCATCAGTAAGTTTGCAGATGACACCAAGCCAGGAGCAGCTGTGGAGCTGTTGGAGGGGAGCAGAGCCCTGCAGAGGGACCTGGACAGACTGCACAGCTAGGCACAGGCCAGTGCCAGGAGTTTGAACAAGTCCAAGTGCCAGGNAAGGCTGGGGAGAGGCCTGGAGCAGAGCCCTGTGAGGAGAGGCTGAGGGAGCTGGGGGTGTGCAGCCTGCAGAAGAGGAGGCTCAGGGCAGAGCTCATTGCTGTCTGCAGCTCCCTGAAGGGAGGCTGTAGCCAGGTGGGGTTGGGCTCTGCTGCCAGGCAGCCAGCAACAGAACAAGGGGACACAGCCTCAAGCTGTGCCAGGGCAGGTTCAGGCTGGACGTTAGGAGGAAGTTGTTGGCAGAGAGAGTGATTGGCATTGGAATGGGCTGCCCAGGGAGGTGGTGGAGTCACTGTGCCTGGAGGTGTTGAAGCCAAGCCTGGCTGGGGCACTTAGTGCCATGGTCTGGTTGATTGGCCAGGGCTGGGTGCTAGGTTGGACTGGCTGAGCTTGGAGCTCTCTTCCAACCTGGTCGATTCTATGATTCTATGATGTTTCCCCTCATCATCCTGGTCTCCAGACAGGCATGGACCTGTCTGCATGGCTGCACAGATTTAACTGGGAACGAATGTGCCTGTTTTGGTTGCTCTGCTAAGCAGGTAGTAAGACTCCGTCAGCGCCACGCGGAATTAATCGCGTCGGCTTAATTAACTGAGTTAATTTGCATCCTCTCCTCTTCTCTCCAAATCAGCCTATTTTTCAATCTCAAAGGCTGTGTCGACACATGCAGCCTGTGGAGTGCCCTTCTATTTATGTAATACTGATAATAAGGCACCACACAATTCCTCTTAAGTTCTCAGTAATGAAGTGCTGGCATGTGTCTGATTTTTCTCTCCACGTGGTTTTAACGAAGAGCTTTGCAGTTTTCCTAGCACATAATTAGACTAGATGCATAAATACCACTCTCTTGCTCCAATGCAATTAAAGATCTTTCTTCAGCAAGAAAATTACAAGCTTTTTTTTTTTTTTTTTTATAAGCAGAGGCGCTGAAAGTTGAAATCCTTCACTAAATGCATTTCTGTGCACAAATCAATCTTCTGAAAGAGTTCTGAAAACACTTAATAATGCTCTGCTTAGGAGGAACCATTTGGGTTGTTTCATGTGGGAGGGGAGTTTCTGTGCCTTCTGCACAGCTTCCACAGCAGTGTGAAGCAAAGCAGAACGTTCAGGTGCTCTGCTCCTGTGGAAGATGCAAAACCTCTTTGTCATATTCAGCTAAAATAAAGATGTGATGGTTTGGGTATTTCTGCCCCCACCACCACCACCACCACCCCCAGGCAGCACTACAGGCTGGGGACAGAGTGGCTGGAGAGCAGCCAGGAAGAAAGAGACTTGGGGGTACAGGTGGAAAGTAGGCTGAAGGTGAGGCAGTAGTGTGCCCAGGTGGCCAAGAGAGCCAATGGCATCCTGGGCTGGCTCAGGAGCAGTGTGGGCAGCAGGACAAGGGAGGTTCTTCTGCCCCTGTGCTCAGTGCTGCTCAGGCCACACCTGGAGTGCTGTGTCCAGTTCTGGGCTTTTGAATTGAAGAGAGATGTTGAGGTGCTGGAAGGTGTCCAGAGAAGGGCAGCAAGGCTGGGGAGGGGCCTGGAACACAAACCCTATGAGGAGAGGCTGAGGGAGCTGGGGGTGTGCAGCCTGCAGAAGAGGAGGCTCAGGGCAGAGCTCATTGCTGTCTGCAGCTCCCTGAAGGGAGGCTGTAGCCAGGTGGGGTTGGGCTCTGCTGCCAGGCACCCAGAGACAGAACAAGGGGACACAGCCTCAAGTTGTGCCAGGGGAGGTCTAGGCTGGATGTTAGGAGGAAGTTGTTGTCAGAGAGAGTGATTGGCATTGGAATGGGCTGCCCAGGGAGGTGGTGGAGTCCCCATCCCTGGAGGTGTTTAAAAGGAGGCTGCATGAGGCACTTAGTGCCATGGGTTAGTTAATTAGAAGGTGTTAGGTGATAAGTTGGACTCAGTGATCTCAGAGGTCTTTTCCAACCTGGTTAAGTCTGTGATTCTGTGATTCTGTGTCTTCCTGCCTAGGATTCCTTGAAGACAATATCTATAATGAAGACATAAAAGTGAAGAAGCTCTTCTTCTACAAAATGAGTTCTTGAATAGAGAGGCAGCAGTGATGCAGTTGAGCCTGGGGGACTACAAATAAACACAAAAGATTGCAGCTCTGATGGAGACATTCTCATCCCTGAAGCCAAAGGCAGAAAGCTATTAGGGCTGTGGAACATAGCTGTGAAAACATCTCACAGGGTTCTCACATTGTACATCTCAGGTAATGCTAAAGAAGCAGAAATAATAACTCCAGGTGCTACAGGAGGAATTTCTTGCCTACTGAAATCCTTTTGGATGAGAGACAGAGTGGACCCTCAGTGAGACTGATGACAAATGAAGCTGTAAAGAGAGGGTGACACCTCACCAGCCTCTGCTGCCATCCACTGAGGCTTGGGGCAGTGTGGCTGGAGAACTGCCTGGCAGAAAGGGACCTGGGGGTTGTAGTAGACAGGCAGCTGAACATGAGCCAGCAGTGTGCCCAGGCAGCCAAGAAGGCCAGTGGCATCCTGGCTTGGATTAGAAATGCTGTGTGCAGCAGGAGCAGGGAGGGGATTGTGCCCTTGGTGAGGCTTTGGGGAGGCCACAACTTGAGTGTTGTGTTCAGTTTTGGGCACCTCAATACAGGAGAGATGTGGAGGTGCTGGAGCAGGTCCAGAGGAGGGCAAGGAAGCTGTGAAGGGCCTGGAGAGTAAATCTGATGAGGAGCAACTGAGGGAGGTGGGGATGGTTGGTGTGAGGAAGAGGAGGCTGAGGGCAGAGCTCATTGCTGTCTACAGCTACCTGAAGGGACACTGTGGAGAGGCTGCTGCTGGGCTCTTCTCACAGGTAAACAGTGACAGAACAAGGGGAAATGGCCTCAAGCTGAGGCTGGGGAGGTTTAGGTTGGACATTAGGAAGAACTCTGTCATGGAGAGAGTGGCCAGGGACTCGAATGAGTTGCCCAGGGAGGTGGTGGAGTCACCCACCCTGGGTGTGTTTAAGGGTAGTTTAGATGTGGTGCTTAGAGATGTGGTTTAAGGTGAGTCTTGTAGAGCAGGATTCTAGGTTAGACTTAGTGATCCTGAGGAGCTTTGCCCACCTGGACATTTCTATGAGTCTCTAAATCCATGACTGAGATCTGCACAGGCTGCAGAGCTGGGCAGAGGGGAACCTCATGAAGTTCAACAAGAATAAGTCCTGCACCTGGAGAGGAACAACCTCCTGAACTTATATACTTGAGGGGTTGACCTGCTGGAAAGCAGCTCCATGGAGAAGAGCAGTGAAGTCCTGGTGGACAAATAAGGTATCCATCAGCCAGTAATGTGCCCTTGTGGCCAAGAAGGCCAGTGGTCTCCTGGGGTGTATCAAGAAATGCGTGGCCAGCAGGACAAGGTGGATTCTCCTGCCCCTCCACTCTGCCCTGGTGAGACCACATCTGGAGTACTGTGCCCAGTTCTGGGCTCCCCAGTTCAGGAGGAACTGGGGTCTGCTGGAAAGAGTCCAGTGGAGGCACCTCAATATCTCTCTTGTATTGAGGTGCCCAAAACTGAGCACAATACTCAAGGTGGTACCCTCACCATGGGCACCATCACCTCCCTACTCCTGCTGGGCACAGCCAGGATGCCATTGGCCATCTCGGCCCCTGGGCACACTGCTGGCTCATATTCAACTGTTTGTAGATTAGAACCCCCAGGACCCTTTCTGCCAGGCAGTTTCCAGCCACACTGCTTTGAGTCTGTAACCTTGCATGGAGTTGTTGTGGCTCAAGTGGCACCTGGCCTTGTGGAAGCTCATCCTATCTCCATAGGAGAGAATTATTCATCTGGAAGCTGGAAGAGGGTAGATTCAGACCAGAAGAAACTCTTTCCAGTGAGAGTGGTGAGACATTAGAACAGGTTGCCCAGGGAGGTTGTGGATGACTCATCTCTCAAAGTGCTGTTCAAGGCCATGTTGGGTAAGACCTTGAGCAACCTGGGCTAGTGGGAAGTGTCCCTGCCCACGGCAGGAGGTTGGAACTGGATGATCTTTAAGATCCCTTCCAACCAAACCATTCTGTGATCCCTTTTTTATCCTCTTTCTCACTGTGAAACTTCACAGAGTGCACAACATCAAAACCACACCTTCAGCACAGAGTCATCAAACTCCTGCTATCCCCAAGGCTCTAATTTCAGAGATGTAAGCACCTACCTTTCTTAATCAAGGAGCACAAACTACTTCCAGTGAGGTTGTGTTTAAAGCCTTGCCCTTATTTCTTTCAAAAGGGAGTCAATCTTCTCCTACTGTAACATTTAGCAATAGGGTCAATTATTTCCATTTCCATACATTTACATGTCTGAAGAGGAGCAGAGGTTATCAGCAAAAACGTCAAAAATGGTGACAAATTCCAATGCAAATTCAATCAGCCTCTGGGAAGTGCTGAGATGGGTCCCTTGCAGCAGCAGCTAATCACAAATGGAGGTGAGGGCTCAGGAGATGCAGCATGGGATCCACCTGCCTTCAGACGCCTATGTGCAGGCAGCTATGGAATCAAAGAATGGTTTAGGCTGGAAGGGATCTCAAAGCTCAGCCAATTCCAGTCCTATGCAAGGACACCTCCCACCAGCACAGGTTGCTCAAGGCCTCATCCAACCTGGCCTGGAACACCTCCAGGGAGGAGCAGCCACAACCTCCCTGGGCAACCTGTGCCAGTGTCTCACCACCCTCACTGCAAACAACTTCTTCCTAACATCCACTTTCAGTCTCCACTCTGCCACTTCAAACCCATTCTTCCTCATCCTGTCATTCCCAGACCTTGTCAATAGTCCCTCCCCAGCCCTCCTGCAGCTCCCTGCAGATACTGCAAGGCCACTCCAAGGTCTCCTCCAAGCCTTCTCTTCTCCAGGCTGCACAGCCCCAACTCTCTCAGCCTGTCCTCAGAGCAGAGCTGCTGCAGCCCTCTGAGCATCTTGGTGGCCTCCTCTGGACTGGCTCCAACACTTCCATGTCCTTCTTGTGCTGGGGGCTCCAGAACTGCACCCAGGACTGCAGGTGGGGTCTGAGGAGAGCAGAGCCAAGGGGCAGAATCCCCTCCCTTGCCCTGCTGCCCACATTGCTGCAGCCCAGCACAGGGTTGCTGTCTGGGCTGCACTCACACTGCAGGCTCATCTTGAGCTTTGTATCACCCCAGACCCCAATAGCCCTTTCCTGAGGGCTGCTCTCAGCCATTCCCCACCCAGCCTGGAGTTGTGCTTGGGATTGCACTGACCCACTTACACTTGGCCTTGTTGAATGTCATGGGGGGACACACACACCTCACTTCTTGCAGGGTTTGTAATGAGGATGGGAGACAATGGCTTTGAGCTGGAAGAGGGGAGATTGGCATAGGAGAGGAGGAAGAAATTCTTTGCAGTGAGGGAGGTGAGACACTGGTGCAGGTTGCCCAGGGAGGCTGTGGATGCTCCCTCATTGGAGGTGTTTAAGGCCAGGTTGGATGAGGCCTTGAGCAGCCTGCTCTAGTGGGAGGTGTCCCTGCCCATGGCAGAGGGGGTGGGAACTGGATGATCTTTAAGGTTCCTTCCAATCCAAGGTATTCTATGAATGTATGAAATTCCAATCAGTGACCTAGTCTGTCCTAGAAGCTTTTCAGAACTGATCTGTTTGGTGTTAACCTGTACTCAGCACTGCTCAGGACACACCTTGAGTGCTGTGTCTAGTTCTGGGCTCCTCCATTCCAGAGAGATGTTGAGGTGCTGGAAGGTGTCCAGAGAAGGGCAGCAAGGCTGGGGAGGGGCCTGGAGCACAGCCCTGTGAGGAGAGGCTGAGGGAGCTGGGGGTGTGCAGCCTGCAGAAGAGGAGGCTCAGGGCAGAGGAGGCTCAGGGCAGAGCTCATTGCTGTCTGCAGCTACCTCAACTCTGTCCTTGAAGGGTAAAACTGAAGGATCAAACAGTCCAACAGATTTGGAAGAAAACATGGCCAGAGAAAGTGGCAGCTCTCAAAACCTAATTCCCTCAGGCATGAGCAGCTGCACTACGAAATCTACTGACCAAGAAAGTTGTCTTTTCCAAGCCTCTCCACTCTTTTCCTGTTCCTGCAGTGCATCCTTGCCAAGCTTAGGGATCACAGTGACAGTTGGCTACTCTACAAAGAGAACAAGGCGGTCTTGGTGCAGGTGCTGAGACAGGAGTAGGTGACTAGGAGCCAAGGACAGTGATAGCCACACTGATGGCCTAGCATCGGTCAGGAAGTCTTTCCTAAGAGAAGAAGGTTTAATTAAACCTCTAATATTGGCTTGTGCAGATAAACAACATCTGTAGAAGGAATGTCTAGGAGCAGTAGTGCACAGGGAAAGTGAAGGGCTGGACTGCCCTTTGGCTGAGTCCAGTTCTCATTTCTTGCCTGTGCAGTTTATTTCTGGCAGCCTGGAATTGGCACAATAAAGATGAAACTTAGTGCAGGCATAGAATCGGTCAGGTTGGAAGGGACCACGAGGAGCAGCCAGTTCCAACCCCCTGCCATGCCCAGGGACACCCTACCCTAGAGCAGGCTGCACACAGCCTCAGCCAGCCTGGCCTTAAACACCTCCAGCCATGGGGCCTCAACCACCTCCCTGGGCAACCCATTCCAGCCTCTCACCACTCTCATGCTCAACAACTTCTTCCTTACGGCCAGGCTGAACCTACCCATCTGCAGCTTTGCTCCATTCCCCCCAGTCCTGGCACTCCCTGATATCCTGAAAAGTCCCTCCCCAGCTTTTTTGGAGGCCACTTCAGATCCTGGAAGGCCACAGGGAGGTCACCTGGGAGCCTCCTCTGCTCCAGCCTGCGCAGCCCCAACTCTTTCAGTCTGTGCTCACAGCAGAGCTGCTGCAGCCCTCTCAGCATCCTCCTGGCCCTGCTCTGGACACTCTCCAGCATCTCCACAGCCCTCTTGTCCCAGGGGCTCCAGAACTGGATGCAGTACTCCAGGTGGGGTCTCAGCAGAGCAGAGTAGAGGGGGAGAATCACCTCCCTGGCCCTGCTGGCCACACTTCTGCTGCTGCAGCCCAGGCTCTGCTTGGCTTTCTGGGCTGCAAGTGCACACTGCTGGCTCCTGTTGAGCTTCTCCTCCAGCAGCACCCCCAAGTCCCTCTCCTCAGGGCTGCTCTCCAGCCACTCACTGCCCAGACTGGAGTGTGTGTGGCATTGCCTCAACCCAGCTGCAGGACCTTGCCCTTGGTCTTGTTGAACCTCCTGAGGTTGCCTTGTGCCCACCTCTGCAGCCTGCCCAGGTCCCTCTGGATGGATCCCTGCCCTCCAGCCTGGCTGAGCACCACACAGCTTGGTGTGGGCAACAAACCTGCTGAGGCTGCACTCAGTGCCTCTGTCCATGGCACCCACAAAGATGTGGAACAAGGCTGGTCCCAGGACTGCTCCCTAAGGGACTCCACTTGTCCCTGGCCTGCACTTGGCCATGGAGCCAATGACAGCCACTCTTTGTGTGTGGCCATCAAGCCAGTTCTTTATCCATCCAGTGGTCCACCTATCAAACCCATGTGTCACCAGCTTGGAGACCAGGATGTGGTGTGGGACAGTCATAAAATCATAGAATAGTAGGGCTCAAAAAGGAGATCATCCAGTCTGACCCCCCCTGCCAAAACAGGGGCACAAAGGGCAGGTTCCATGGGAATGCACCCAAATGGCTCTGGAAAGCCTCCAGAGAAGGACACTCCACAGCTTCTCTGGGCAGCCTGCTCCAGGGCTCCAGCACACTCACAACAAAGAAGTTTCTCCCCATGTTGAGGTGGAACTTCCTGGGTCCCATTTTGTGTCCATTGCTCCTTGACCTATCCCAGGACACCACTGCACAGAGCCTGGCCCCTGCTTCTTGGCACTCACCCCTCAGATACTTCACAGAATCACAGAAACATTCAGATAGGAGAAGATCCTTGGGATCACAGGATCACCGAGTTAACCAGGTTGGAAAAGACCTCTCAGATCACTGACTCCAACCTATCACCTAACACTAAGTGCCTCAGGCAGCCTCCTTTTAAACACCTCAGGGATGGGGTCTCCACCACCTCCCCAGGCAGCACATTCCAATGCCAATCTCTCTTGCTGTGAAGAACTTCTTCCTAACATCCAGCCTGAACCTGCCCTGGCACAGCTTGAGGCTGTGTCCTCTTATGCTGTCCCTGGATGCCTGGGAGCAGAGCCCAACCCCACCTGGCTACAGCCTCCCTTCAGGTAGCTGCAGAGATCAAGTCCAACTCATTTGTAACCACTGTTCAGATCCCCTCTCAGCCTTCCCTTCTCCAGACTGAGCAGCCCCAGGCTCTCAGCCTCTCCTCATCACACAGATGTTCCAGTCCCTTCAGCATACTTTGTAGCCTCCCCTGGACTCTCCCCAGTATAGCCCTGTCCCTCTTGAACTGGAGAGCCCAGGACTGGACACAGCAGTTTTGCATGCAATAATCAAACCAGCTTTGATGCATCTTCCTGTGCCCATTATGTCTGCCAGTGAAAAACAGCTCAGAGACAAACAATGGTGGAACACAGCATGATTTGTGCTGCTGGCTGCAAAAAAACCCCACACACAGTTAGAGATAACACAGAGAGTGAAAAATCCACACCATTTCTGATCCAGGCCAGGATGCTGGTGGCCTTCTTGGCCACCTGGGCACACGCTGCCTCATGTTCAGCTGCTGCCAACCAGCATCCCCAGGACTTTCTCTGCTAGGCAGTTCCCAGCTACTCTGCCTCAAGCCTGGAGAGCTCATGGATTTGTTGTAATCACAGGCTCAGAGGCTCACAGGATGTTATGGATTGGAAGGGACCCAAGGAGATCACCCAGTCCAACCCCCCTGCCAGAGCAGGACAATCCTATCTGACACAGGTCACAGAGGAACACATCCAGATAGGCCTGGAAAGGCTCCAGAGAAGGAGACTCCACAACCTCTCTGGGCAGCCTGTGCCAGGGCTCTGGGACCCTTACAGTCAAGAAGTTCCCCCTTGTGTTGAGCTGGAGCCTCCTGTGCTGCAGCTTCCATCCATTGCTCCTTGTCCTATCCCAGGGAGCAGTGAGCAGAGCCTGTCCCCCACCTCCTGGCAGCCCTCAGATACTTATGAACATTTATCAAATCCCCTCTCAGGCTTCTCTTCTCCAGACTAAGCAGCCCCAGGTCCCTCAGCCTCTCCTCATCAGGCAATGCCCTCCAGTCCCCTCATCATCCTTGTAGCCCTTTGCTGGACTCTCTCCAGCAATCCAACTACAGGACCTTGCAGTTGGCTTTGTTAAACTTGATACAACTGATCTCAGCCCAGCCAGCCTGTCCAAATGGCATTTCATTGACTCCAGCTGCCCCAGTGATGTACCAAGTCTGTAGGATCAAGCATAAGTGTTTTATTAAAATGCAGGTATTTCTGGACACATAAAAACTTCCTTCTATTTGACAGTCAGTGGGGAAGGAATGAATGTAAACCAGCTAAAGGTTGTGGGAGGTTTATAGATTTTGCATTCTTCTTGAAGTGAAAGAACATTTTAAACTATTTATGTTTCCTAAGTTCCAGATGTGATGTGTCTGGCAGATAGGAGATCTAAAAATGGGATTCTTTCCATTGCTTTCAGACAGCCTGGACAATTCCTCTCTAACCATGTACAGGCAAAGGAAATTGTTCTATACCCAGAGACAAAGCTGGTGAGAGGCTTGGAGCACAGCCCTATGAGGAGAGGCTGAGGGAGCTGGGGGTGTGCAGCCTGCAGAAGAGAAGGTTCAGGGCAGAGCTCATTGCTGTCTGCAGCTACCTGAAGGGAGGCTGTAGCCAGGTGGGGTTGGGCTCTACTCCCAGGCAAGCAGCAACAGAACAAGGGGACACAGCCTCAAGCTGTGCCAGGGGAGGTCTAGGCTGGATGTTAGGAGGAAGTTGTTGGCAGAGAGAGTGATTGGCATTGGAATGGGCTGCCCAGGGAGGTGCTGGAGTCGTTGTCCCTGGAGGTGCTCAAGCAAAGCCTGAATGAGGCACTTAGTGCCATGGTCTGGTTGACTGGATAGGGCTGGGTGCTAGGTTGGACTCGATGAGCTTGGAGGTCTATTCCAACCTGGTTGATTCTATTCTGTGCCATCCCCTGGCTGTTGCCACCAGCTGTGAATTAGATATAGCTCCAAACAAGCTTTCCCCTTGCAACTCTGAGCTCTCTTAAGAACATTTTTAAAGTCCTACTGACCTCTGTAGACACTGAAACACAGCAGAAAATGCTCACATCTGGAAAAGCAAACCTGTTTAGATGCATTTATTTAGCAGTCAGTCCATCAACTCTAGTTTTTAATGATGCTTCCCCCTCCTTTTGGCAGAGCTATTTATTTGTATTAGAAACATGCATCATTTCCAGGGAAAGGCTCTTGCAGCCACCTGTAGATGCTTCATGAATGAGTGATCTATCGTAGATAGCACAGGTAAAAGGGGAAAAAAAGGATTTGCATTGTAAATTGCAGCTTGCAGACTACTAAATCTCACCACAGGCTGCTCTGGGCAGTTATGTTGAAAACCCTGGAGACATTTCTTTAGCTGGCATTTGAAACCAGCACGAATAAATGAACTAAGGAGAAGAAACTTTGTTAATCATAGCTACAGGATGGAGAGCAGCCTAAACAAAAAGGATTCATGAAGTAGAGCTGCCTGAAAACAAATAAAGCCATGTGAGGAAAGATTTGTCTTGACCGTTCATGATGGCTCACCTGAAGCAGACTTTCTCATCTGTGTTCAGCTGCTTTAGGGAAGCACCATCTGTCTTTTGGGGCATGGTGAGATGGGGCAGCTGCCTGGACAGTGATGAAGAGCATGTGAATTTTGCTAGAAGAGATGGACTGAGCGAGGAGGGAGAGGAACCAGCTGGACCCCTGAACTCTGAGCTTGATGTTTGTTGCCAGGATGCAGAATGCAAGTCCCCAGCTCCCCTGCCTCATGCCCAGGTCAAACTGATCACCAGCTGGGAAGCAGGATGGAATGTGACAAATGCCATTCAGGTAACCTTTTACTTTGCCACTCATTACAACCATCATTTGAGAAACGTGCTCATCACTTAGCCTGCTCCATTTCCCTTACCACTGCCAGCATTTTGCAAGGCTCTGGAAGGTTTCTATGAGTTTATTACTAAGGTATTTCAACCTCTCTGCATAAGATGAGCACTCAGTGGAAAAAAATAAAGTTCCAAAGGGGGGGGGGGGGGGGGGGGGGGGGGGTCTTTTGGGTGGGAGAAAAAAATGGTATTTNCTATGTTAGGTGAAATTTAAGAGCTATTTAAGCTAGGTGGAAATGAAAAGGTGGTGGCTGTACCTGCTTTGGAAGTGCAGGCATTGTCTTTAATAAGTGCATTTGCATTCAGATCTCTCACAGAGATGTTTGATAGAAGACTGAGGTAAACATCTAATAAAAAAAGGATGGTAGGAGCCAGGCTGATGTCAGGCATGAATTTACTGACATGTAAGTTAGGCTGGAGAGAAATTGGAGCACGAAGCACAAGAAGTGTAATAATATGTGTCAGTGTTAAAGAAAACAGTCAGGCTGGGAAGACTGTAAGCATTTGGTCTCCCTGCTCTGTGTGGCAATTGAGTCTCTTTCTGAATCCTTATATTTAGCATTAAATGGTTCAGATTCTTTTTCTCACATTTTCATGATTCATTTCCTTACATAATTCTGTCATTACCACTAACTTTCTGCCTGCCTTGGTGCGAAGACAGCAGTACCCACAGACACATCTAGCCCCAGTTAACTGTTAAACACTTCTTTAATGGCACTTCAGTTCTAAGAGAAATAATCCTTCTGGTGTCACAAGCCCCCATTGCAAGAAGGATGTGGAGATGCTGGAGTGTGTCCAGAGAAGGGCCATGAGGATGCTCAGAGGGCTGCAGCAGCTCTGCTACGAGGAGAGACTGAAAGAGTTGGGGCTGTGCAGGCTGGAGAAGAGGAAGCTCCCAGGTGACCTTCTTGTGGCCTTCCAGGATCTGAATGGGGCTACAAAAAAGCTGGGGAGGGACTTTTTAGGCTGTCAGGGAGTGCCAGGACTGGGGGGAATGGAGCAAAGCTGAAGGTGAGGAGAGTCAGGCTGGACGTGAGGAAGAAGTCATTCAGCATGAGAGTGGTGAGAGGCTGGAATGGGTTGCCCAGGGAGGTGGTTGAGGCCCCATGGCTGGAGGTGTTTCAGGCCAGGCTGGCTGAGGCTGTGTGCAGCCTGCTCTAGGGTAGGGTGTCCCTGGGCATGGCAGGGGGGTTGGAACTGGCTGATCCTTGTGGTCCCTTCCAACCCTGACTGATTCTATGATCCTCTAAGTCTGCAGCAGTGCTGAGGAACACGTGTTTGTGTATCCAGGTCACCCCTCAGCTCTGCAGAGGGGGAAGGAAGGTCAGGCTGCTAACCCTGCTGTACGTTCAGGCATGAGCGGCAGCACAGCAGCATCCAGCACACAGCCCCACACCATGCCCAGAGCGCTCAGCTCTCAGGACAGGCCTCAAGCCCTAAACCAGCCCAACTGCCTTCTAGTAACACATTTTCTCTTCAGCCCCTCCTCAGCAGCCTCTGCTGGGGACAGGAGTCTGGGATGAGAGCCCGTTGTTGGCTCTGGGAGCTGTGCTTTTAAGCTCCCATGCTGGAAGCCAGTTCTGTCAATATTTACCCTCTGACCTTTTGGCAAGTCACTCTCTCTCTCACCCATTGTTTTTCTTTCTGACAAGCAAAAGTAATAATGCCTCTCTAAATACCTCAAAGTTGCCTACCAATTCCTGATGTCATTATGTACACAAGTGCTATTAATTATTAATAGTGTAGCTTCCACTTCCAGAGCAGCCTGGTAGCACAGGCTACAGATGCTAGCAAACCTGCAGCTGCCTGTAAGTGCAGCTCTGCACCTGAGGAGGAGCAAGCCCATGCCCTGCTACAGGTTTGTGGTTGACCTGCTGGAAAGCAGCTCCGTGGAGAAGGAGCTTGGAGTCCTGGTGGACAAGAAATCCTCCGTGGAACAGCAATGTGCCCTTCTGGCCAAGAAGGCCAATGGCATCCTGGGGTTCCTTCAGAATAGTGTGGCCAGCAGCTAGAGGAAGGCTTTCCTGCCCCTCTACTCTGCCCTAGTGAGGCCCTTATCTGGAGTGTTGTGTGCAGTTCTGATCTCTCCAGTTCAGCAGGGAAGTACCAGAGAGAGCCTGATGCAGGACTACAGGGATGATGAAGGGGACTGTGACCTCATTGCTGTCTACAACTACCTGAAGGGAGGTTGTAGCCAGGTGGGGTTGGGCTCTTCTCCCAGACAACCAGCAATAGAACAAGGGGACACAGCCTCAAGCTGGGCCAGGGGAGGTCTAGGCTGGATGTTAGGAGGAAGTTGTTGTCAGAGAGAGTGATTGGCATTGGAATGGGCTGCCCAGGGAGGTGCTGGAGTCGCCGTGGCTGGAGGTGTTCAAGCAATGCCTGGATGAGGCACTTAGTGCCATGGGCTGGTTGACTGGATAGGGCTGGGTGCTAGGTTGGGCTGGATGAGCTTGGAGGTCTCTTCCAACCTGGCTGATGCTACGATTCCTCACTACTGGTGCTCCAGCTGTCATCCGACCTGTGCTGGCTGGCACTGACTGGCACTTCCTCCAGCCCCACAGGTAGGAGAAAGTGATGGAGCCTCCATCCCTGTAGGGCCTTGTAGATGTGGTGCTGAGGGACATGGTTTGGTGACCTGGCAGTGCTGGGCTGACAGCTGGACTTGGTGACCTTGTAGGTCTTTTCCAACCTAAATCATTCATTGATTCTATGGATATCTGAGGAGTGATGTCAAGAAGAAGGGGCTCAGCCTCTTTTCAGTGGTGCTGAGTGATAGGACAAGGTGCAATGGACACAAAGTCTCAGCAGACTTTCAAGATCTATCTTGATGTGTTCCTGCATGACCTGCCTTAGGTGATGCTGCTTTGGCAGGGGGGTTGGACTTGGTGATCCCTAGAGGTCCCTCCCAACCTCCTCCATTCTGTGATTCTATTTAAAGGCAGGACAAGTTTACACTAAATTCTGCAACCAGATCAGTAACTGTGGACCGAGCCAAAATCCTCAGCGTGCTGCTATTGGATCTCAGGTGGTCTGGTACTTTAGAAATGCCTATTAAAAGATAGGTGCCAACAGCTACATTGAGCTTCCCTTCTAAGGCAGCCTAAGAATGACAAAGCCTGGGAGGTGCAGTTTTGTGAAGAGTACAGCTGAAGTGTCCTAACCACTGGAGATCATCCAGTCCCACCATCAACCCAACCCCACCAGGGCCATCGAGCCATGTCCAGAAGTGCCATGGCCACAGGTTTCTTGAATGCCTCCAGAGATGGGGACTCCACCACCTCCCTGGGCAGCCTGTGCCAATCCCTGACCACTCTGGCACCAAAGACATTCTTCCTTATCTCCAATCTAAACCTCCCCTGGCACAATTTCAGGGTTGTAGAGAGAGTCCTATCACCTGGTATTATGGAGAAGAGCCCAACTCCCACACCTCACTGCAACCTCCTTTCAGGGAGTTGTAGAGAGCAGTGAGGTCTCCCCTCAGCCTCCTCTTCTCCAGACTAAACAACTCCATCTATGCACATTTGTGTATTTTTCCTGTTTCCTTAGCATTTGGGTTTGGATCAAGGTTAGGGAGGCAGAGAAAGGGAAGGGTAAAGGCAGGAGAGAGGAGAGAATATTGAACAGGCATCTGCCAGTAAAAAACTAACAGTCTGAGGAAATATCTATGAATAGCTTGGAAGAGAAAGTCAGAGCTGTGAACAGAATGAGGAAAGCAATCCAAAGGTTCTTGACTGGTGCAGACAATCCCTGCTGAAGTGAGAGCTGGGTTTGCCCTACCCAGAGGAAAGGGCAGAAGTGTTTTGCATGGCAATTAGAGGTAAACATTTCAGCAGAACTCTGAAGTGTTCTAAACAGTTCTGCCACTGAATACAATTAGTCTAACAGTGGAATTCTCTCACAGTCCAGGTTCATTACATGAATGATTAATTCTTTGATCTCTGAAATAAAATGGAGGGGGGAAGAGAAGTGGCCTGGAATTGTGCCAGGAAAGGGTTAGGTTGGAGATGAGGGAAAATTGCTGCAGGAGTGGTCAGGGATTGGCACAGGCTGCCCAGGGAGGTGCTGGACTCCCCATCCCTGGAAGTGCACAAGAAACCTGTGGGCATGGCACAGTGAGGCATGGTTTAGTGGCCATGGTGGGACTGGGCTGATGGTTGGACTCAGTGACTTTAGAGAGCTTTTCCAAGCCAAGCAGTTCTGTGATTCCATGATTCCACACAAACCTCTGAGTGCCTGCAGCACCTGTAGCCATCCTGCACTACTCAAAAACGACAGCACCAGAGACAAAGAGCCAAATGTGCATTTTTAGAAGTGGGTCTCAGCTTCTGGATTGTTTCAGTTTTGGTTATTTCAACCTCAGCTTGAGCAGTGCTACACTATTGCTGACTTTCTAACACTTCACTCACTGCCACCTCCCTCGAGGTGTGTGGCCATGGCACTGTGGGACAGTTTAACAGACACACTGTGGCCCTGGTGGTGTGAGGTTGATGGTAGGACTCCGTGATCTCAGAGGGCTTTTCCAAGTCTGTGATTCTAGGAAAGGCTTTCCTCTGAGTGATTTAAATGCAAGTATATTCCAACAAACAAACAGATCTTGATCTTGTTTTTAACCTCCAGTGTGCTTGTTTGGTGCTGTACTGTGCATGGAAATGGTTGCAGCAGAGGTTTAAAGTTTCCAGGGAAACATGTTTGGTATTCCAGCACTGCACAGGCAAATGCAAACCTTCATCCAGTTAGTCTGGGTAAGGACAGAGCCCATAAAGCTGAGTTCATTCAAAAGGGAAAATGAGCAGCATCACCTGGCAGAGGGACACAAGTCACAATCCTCTGTGTAGAGCTGTAGGAGGACAGAATTTGCGTTGGAGAGATAAGCAAAGCAATAGCAGCGAGGAAGAAGGGAGTTAAAGACCAAGGGTACAGCACTTCACAGGAGAGCCAAAGCACCACAAAGCCTAGTTTTTGACAGAAGGATTGTTGCAAAGTGCATGGAGGATGATTGTCCAAGAAAGAGGAAGACAGAGTTGCAGGAAAAGGCACTCAGCCTGTGGAGTCATGAAGGGCAATGAAGAATGGAGAAAGAACAAGAAGGGGAAGAGGGAAGAAGTGTAGGAGCGTCAAGAAGTTCAATAAGTGGAACTGACACCATTGTAAGTCTGTCTCCACTTAGGTCTCAGTGACATAAAGGAGTTTAACTGTGCATACAAGTCAGCCACTTTGCCAGGCAGCTCCAAAGTGCTTTCAGTATAGTCCTGCTTGGGCAATCTTTACAATACAGTGAGCTGTAGGATGATAGAATGGGTTGGGTTGGGAACAGTCTTAAAGCTCATCCAGTTCTAACCCCCCTGCTATAGGCAGGGACACCTCCCACCAGCCCAGGTTGCTCAAGGAGTCATCCAATCTGGCCTTGAACACCTCCAGGGAGGCTGTGGAGCACAGAAGCACAGAATGCGAACTTTGATCACATTGGGTGCTTCTGTGCTCCACAGCCTCCCTGGGCAACCTGTGCCAGTGTCTCACCACCCTCAACCTGTGCCAGTGTCTCATCACCCTCAACCTGTGCCAGTGTCTCACCACCCTCAACCTGTGCCAGTGTCTCATCACCCTCACTCTAAAGCATTTCTTCCTCACCTCCACTTTCACTCTCCCCTCTTCCAGCTCAAAGCCATTCCTGTGGAATCATTGAATGGGTTGAGTTGGAAAGGACCTTCAAGATCTACTTCCAACCCCCACAATACAAGCATAGGATTCTTCCCTGGATGTTTGGTGACACAGGAGGTATCAAAGCATAGACATACAAATGAGCCTTTGATTCAGTGCTCTGGTTCTCCTGGAATCATCTTTTGTCTCCTGTCTTGTGCAGAGATTAGGCTGTACAAAAATTAGAAGTACCTCTGGCAGAGGCAATTCTCTTGTTCCCTGCTCAGAATAACACACTTGAGTGCTTGTCTGTTTTGAGTGCTCCTCCTCACCTGCCCAGCAGATTGAGCCAATGCCTCAGTTGACAGTTCTCCCTGTGGACACCAAGTTGGGAGCATGTATGGATCTATTAGAGGGCAGGAGGGCTCTGCAGGGGAACCTGGAGAGGCTGCACAGATAGGCACAGGCCAGTGCCAGGAGTTTGAACAGGTCCAAGTGCCAGGTTCTGCACTGTGGTCACAACAACCCCAAGCAGCACTACAGGCTGAGGACAGTGGCTGAGAGCAGCCAGGCAGAGAGGGAGCTGGGGGTGCTGGGAGAGAGGAGCTGAAGATGAGGCAGCAGTGCCCAGGTGGGCAGCAGAGCCAATGGCATCCTGGGCTGGCTCAGGAGCAGTGTGGGCAGCAGGACAAGGGAGGTTCTTCTGCCCCTGTGCTCAGCACTGCTCAGGACACAGCTTGAGTGCTGTGTCCAGTTCTGGGCTCCTGAATTGAAGAGAGATGTTGAGGTGCTGGAAGGTGTCTAGAGAAGGGCAGCAAGGCTGGGGAGGGGCCTGGAGCACAGCCCTGTGAGGAGAGGCTGAGGGAGCTGGGGGTGTGCAGCCTGCAGCAGAGGAGGCTCAGGGCAGAGCTCATTGCTGTCTGCAGCTACCTGGATGGAGGCTGTAGTCAGGAGGGGTTGGGCTCTGCTGCCAGGCAAGCAGCAACAGAACAAGAGCCTCAAGCTGTGCTAGGGCAGGTTCAGAGTGGATGTTAGGAGGAAGTTCTTCACAGCAAGAGTGATTGGCATTGGAATGGGCTGCCCAGGGAGGTGATGGGGTTCCCATCCCTGGAGGTGTTTAAGAGGAGGCTCCTTGAGGCACTTAGTGCCATAGGTTAGTTAATCAGAAGGTGTTAGGTGATAGATTGAACTCAATGATCCTAGAGGTCTTTTCCAACCTGGTTAATTCTGTGATTCTGTGAATAACAATAATGCAATTAGTAATATTAATAATGCTTTTAAATTGTGTCAATCAATCAATAGTTATTACAGCCAATATGTGCAGATCATAAATATCCTCATTGTATTTCTGTGCTGTACTTTGTACTTTGGATTAGAAGAGGAGATTGAGAGTGGACATTAGGAAGAAAGTCTTGACAGTGAGGGTGGTGAGACACTGGTATAGGTTGCCCAGGGAGGTTGTGGGGCACAGAATCGCTCACTGTGATCAAAGATCATGTTTGGTGATTCTGTGCTCCACAACCTCCCTGGAGGTGCTCAAGGCCAGGCTGGAGGAGGCCTTGAGCAGTCTGTTCTAGTGGGAAGTGACCCTGCCAATGGCAGGAGGGGGGTGGAACTGGGTAACCTTGAGAGCCCCTTCCAGCCCAACCCATTCTCTGAATTACAATGTCACAGGATGTTAGGGGTTGGAAGGGACTTCTAGAGATCATCAAGTCCAAGCCCCCTGCCAGAGCAGGAGCAGAGAATCCAGCACAGGTCACACAGAAACACATCCAGACAGGCCTGGAAAGGCTTCAGAGAAGGAGACTTCACAACCTCTCTGGGCAGCCTGTGCCAGGGCTCTGGACCCTTACAGACAAGAGGTTCTTCCTCATGTTGAGGTGGAACCTCCTGTGCTGCAGTCTCCATCCATTGCCTCTTGTCCTAGCCCAGGGCACAGGTGAGCAGAGGCTGTCCCTGTCCCTTCCTTCCTGCCCCCCAGCCCTCAGCTACTGACAGACATTGCTCAGATTCCCTCTCAGCCTTCTCCTCTGCAGACTAAGCAGCCCCAGGGCTCTCAGTCTCTCCTCAGCAGGCAGTGCTGCAGTCCCTGCAGCATCCTTGCAGCCCTCTGTTGTTTTATATGAAGGGGTGGTACTGAGAATCAAAGGGAGCTGCCTGGTGCTGATCTCTGACCTCCAATCAATAAGTAATTCCAGTTTCCAAATGGAGCCAGTAAAAAAGTGACAGCAGATAGTAAAATTCCAAGACTGTAAGAGCAATTCACATTCAAAAGCCAATTAGTGGATTTCAGCTGAAGGGCATCAGATTTATTTTTCCTATGTTTGCAGTCACAAACCCAGGCAGCCACAGCTGGGCACTCACAAGCAAAGCCCAAAGGCTGGTGAGAGACACCAGCTCTGTCCTTCCTGTGGCAGACTCTGCTGGAGGTTCAGAGCAGGGCTACCAGGATGATTAGAGGACTGGAGCACTGCCTGATGAGGAGAGGTTGAGAGACCTGGGGCTGCTTAGTCTGGAGAAGAGAAGACTGAGACACGAGAGACACCAGCTCTGGCCTTCCTGTGGCACACTCTGCAGAAGAAAGTCCAGTGGAGGGCTACGAGGATGATGAGGGGACTGCAGCTCTGCCTGATGAGAAGAGGCTGAGGGACCTGGGGCTGCTTAGTCTGGGGAAGAGAAGACTGTGAGGGGATTGAATCAACGTCTAGAAATCTCTGAGGGCTGGGGGTCAGGAGAGGGGGGCAGGCTCTGCTCACTGCTGCCTGGGATAGGACAAGGAGCAATGAGTGGAAGTTGCAGCACAGGAGGCTCCACCTCAACACAAGGGGTTTCTTTAAGGGTCCCAGAGCCCTGGCACAGGCTCCTCAGGGAGGTTGTGGAGTCTCCTTCTCTGGAGCCTTTCAAGGCCTGTCTGGATGTGTTCCTGTGTGCCCTGAGCTAGATTGTGTGGTCCTGCTGACAGGGGGTTTGGACTGGATGGCCTCTCTGGGTCCCTTCCAACCCCTGCCATCCTGTGAGCCTGTGATCCCGTGAATGTCATCCTCATGCCATACAACTGATGAAAGATAGATTGGAGGCAAGAAGCCTCCATAACTGATTTTTATGCCTTGATGTCCTCTTTGGATTTTCTTTAGGGTGATAAATCCACTCCAGACATACATCACCATTTCATACAACCTTTTATTTCAGGTCAGATCCTGCAGTGGATTTCTTCAGCTTGGTACACGTTTTCATACAGCCCAGAGAGAGATTTATCATCTCTCTATTCCAAATCCTGCTTTTTTATCACAAAAGCTTTTTATCAAAACTCTGTTATCTTGCACCAGTGGCATCATATCTCTGGCATAGAAATGTCTCTATTTGACATGGAGGCTTGGTGCACTGGGCTGATTTGGAGTTAACTCACTGCTGTGCCCATCAGTCTCATTAAAGGCTGCACTCTATCAGTTCTTCTTTCCCCAGCTGTAAGCACTAAAAGTGTTATGAAGCCACAGCTCCAAAATACAGAGAGGGTGGCTCATCAAAAATGGCTTCTTGTTCCAGAAAGTAATATCTGGATTGCTCTCGTGGGGTTTCAGTCACTCTTTGGTAGGTTTTGCCTTTGGTGTTCGTCACATCAGCGAACAGATGGAGGGAGCAGCACAGTTCTACACCAGCAAACTCTGTGTGAGTGTTATGGAAATTGATGATCTGGACGAGGAGATTGAGTCCAGCAACAGGAAGTTTGAGGATGACACCAAGCTAGGAGCAGGTGTTGATCTGCTGGAAGGTAGGAGAGCCCTGCAGAGGGACCTGGACAGGCTGGATGGGTGGACAGAGGCCAATGGGATGAGATTGAACAAGGCCAAGTGCAGGGTTCTGCACTTTGGCCACAACAATCCCAAGCAGCTACAGGCTGGGGACAGAGTGGCTGAGAGCAGCCCGGAAGAAAGGGACCTGTGGGTACTGGTGGATAGTAGGCTGAAGATGAAGCAGCAGTGCCCAGGTGGGCAAGAGAGCCAATGGCATCCTCTGGAGCCATCCAATGGCTCAGGAGCTGTGTGGGCAGCAGGACAAGGGAGGTTATTCTGCCCCTGTGCTCAACACTGCTCAGGCCACACCTTGAGTACTGTGTCCAGTTCTGGGCTCCTCAATTCCAGAGAGATGTTGAGGTGCTGGAAGGTGTCCAGAGAAGGGCAACNGGGCTGGGTGCTAGGTTGGACTGGCTGAGCTTGGAGGTCTCTTCCAACCTGGTTGATTCTATTCTATTCTGTTCTATTCTAAATGTTAGGAGTGGCAAATCAGTCGTGTGTTGGAGCTGTAATAGAACATAACTGCTCCAAAAATTCCTCCCTGGATGTACAGAGTGTCCCCAGCATATGGGCAGCTGGTTCAGAAAGCACCTTGCTAGGTCTCAAAGCATCCCAGAAACAAGCACATGGGATAGAGGAGTGGCGTCTCAGAGCACTGCAATCCTGGCAGCCTGCCAGATGTTAAAAGTGTTTAAAATAGCTATTAGAAAAGAATTAAAATAGACATTCCAAGTCTTTCAGAAGCTCAAGCAGTCCTTAGATCACACTTGCCCACATCTCAGGCCTAAAATTGGATTGCATAGAATCATAGGAATTTGTTAGGATGGAAGAGATCTTTAAGATGATTGAGTCCCAACCTTCAGCCTGGTAGCTGAGTTGAGAGGGAGTTACAAGGGGTGTGTGTGTCTCTGTCTACCTTCATCAGTGACTGACAGCATCCATAGCTTGGCTATGACTGACACACAACAGTCAACCATCTATGATGCCAGTTGCTTTAAGCTTAAAGCTAATTAACCTAATTGTCTCATGTGAGCTGAGAGGGAAACATTCTCACACTGGAAAAGGTTGCCCAGAGATGTGGCTGAGACCTCATCCCTGCAGACATTTAACATCAAACTTGATGTGGTCCTGGGCAGCTTGATCTAGTTGGAGGTGTCCCTGTTAACTCCAGGGGGAGTGGACAAGATGACCTTTGAGGGTCTCAGATGACCTTTGAGGGTCTCTTCCAACCTGATGCATTCTGTGATTGCAAAGTGCAATGCTCAACACAGACATGGAATTTAACATGCAGCTTCAGCCTTAAATCTGAATATCTCAGCTCCCCTGGGGGTTAGGGTAGGTATGATTTAAAATATTAGTTGTTAACCAATACCTTTATTTCATATCTTTAACTAAGTTGTACCTGAGCTTTACTGACACAGCTCCCTAACATCAGCTCCTTTTGGTATCAGCAGCCAGGAGCACTGCTGTGCTTGAAAGAAAGCAGAGTAATTCTCTTCAGCAGCTCCAGCTACAACCTTACATGTGAAGGAAGTATTTGGCACTCGATTTTCAGCAGTGTCAATGATCTCTTATTTGCAAGAACTTGAGCTGCAGCTCTTCTGGGCTAGCACTTCTGCTATCAGCTTATTTCAGCTTCCAGGCTTCCAAGACACCACCTTATTGTGTAGATTGTGCTTAGAGACAGTCACTAGGTCACTGCAGTGTGTAGCACACTTACCCTGGGGTTGATTGCCAGCATGACAGAGTCTGGTCAGTAAAGGCACACAGGATTTGCAAGTGCCTGCTTCTTGTGAGTGGAGACTTCTTGTTGACTCTGCACTTGTCATATACCCTGGAAAATCTTTTCCTCTGGAAAATCTCCTCTTTGAGAAGAGTTAACTGCCTAGGGGTGAGGCTGCAGTCCTCCTGCACGAAGGAGCTGGTAGCTGAAATTTTGTGCACAGCTGAACTAGTAAGTAAGCCCAGAGCAGGCAAGCTGGGAGAGTTGGGTCTGTTCAGCTTTGAGCAGGCTCCAGGGAGTCCTATGAGCAGCCTCCTAATACCTAAAGGGAGCTGCAGAAGGACTTTTGACAAGGACTGGGAGTAACAGGATGAGGGCCAATGTCTTTGAGCTGGGAGAGGGGAGATTGGGACTAGAGATGAGGAAGACATTTTTGACAGTGAGAGTGGTGAGACACTGGCACAGGTTGCCCAGGGAGGCTGTGATTGCCCCCTCCCTGCAGGTGTTCAAGGCCAAGTTGGATGATGCCCTGAACAACCTGGGCTGGTGGGAGGTGTCCCTGCCCATGGCTGGGGGGTAGAACAACCTAAACAATTCTATGAGTCTAATATGATGTCTTAGCTGTGGCTGACAGACATTCTCCCACACAGCTGCTTGCTCTCTCCCTGTCTCGGTTCTAGTTTCAGCTTCCCAGAGACTCAATATATAGCTAACAGAACCAATTAATCATAGGATGCCTTCCCCTCTTCCCCACCCTCCCATCCTTTGGAAAACAGAATTAGATGCAGAGAGGAAAAAAAAGGGTAAAGCACCCAAATAAATGATTGATTTGGAAGTGAAAAGAAACAAACTTTAGCAATAAATAAAAGGTATTTAAGGCAGGGGAGTTACAAAGAGGTATTGGGAAACAAGACAGAACCAGACTGATGGCACTGGATGGAGGCAGAGTCAGGAAGGGGGAGCCACCCATGTGGAGGATAAGCACCTGGTAAAACAGGAGCAGCAGGAACAAGGTGGTGCTGGCGGGCAGGGAGGTGAAAGAAGAGAAAGAAGAACCAAGTTCCACTGTTTTTATAGGGGGGTAGATAGGAAGTGGGAGTGAGCTGACCACTGCACATGGGCTCAGGTTCAGACTGCTCCCAGGCAGGAGTCAGGAGGACCTGGGGTCAGGTTCAGATCCACCCCCAGGAGGGTTAACCCTTTACACTCCCAGACACCCCAGGCTGGGCAGTAAAAGGCAAACAGACAGCAGAGAGAAGGTCCCTGGCTCCCCACTGCAGCTGTCTGTGCATATGTATGTGTGATGGTTTGGGTGTTCCCTGCCCCCCCTCACTTTGGAAATCACCCAGGCTAGACTCAGCCGGCTCTGGAAGTTGAATGAAGCTTACATTTACAGCTCAGCACAATACACATGCAGACAGTTAAGAGTATATACAGTTCTAGACAGAAATAGACAAGGCAAAAGGTAATACAGACACCCAACTCCCCTCCCAGAAACCTGAGTCCCCAGGAGGGGCTCCCAACCACCCTTCCACCTTCTCCCACCCCTCTCTACCTTACCCCAGTCCCAAGGAAGAATGGAGGTTCAGCCCAGGGGGTGAGGAAACAAAGTGGATTAATCAGAGAGACGGCAGAGAGGCTAGAGAGAGAGATGCTGCTCAGCCAGTTGCCGCAGAAGTGACTTATCTGTGTTTGGAGTCTTGTTCTTGTATATCTCAGCAAACCTATGAGTGAGGCAGACATCACCACTGTTTTCCTTTCACAGCCTGTGATCTAATTCTTCTCACCAAAACATTCTAGCTAGGCTCAACCTAGCACAATATGTTTAAGTACTGCAGCTAGTGTTGGAAGACAGAAAGACAAACACTGCAGTAACATCTTTCCTCCTGCTCTTGCCAAGCTCAACTTCACTCCTTCACTCCAGACTCCTCTTTGGCATCCTTTCTGCTCTCTGTGCCATAGTCTGCCCTCCCTTACACAACCTTTGCCCATGGTGCTGCCATCATGGCTGAGGGCCCAAGCCCTGTCCTGTGGTGGGTCTGTTGGAATTGGCTGGATCTGTGTCCAGGGCAATGCTCTCCTCACAGAAACCCCCCTGCAGTCCTCCCCACCTCCTTCTTTAATTTAATGATGGCAAAGCACTGGAGCAGGCTGCCCAGAGAGGTGGTGAGGTCTCCACTTCTGGACATGTTCATGTGTGACCTTCTCAAGGTGACTCTGCCTTGGCAAAGGGATTGGATCTCCCTTCTAAGCCTTACAGTTCTGTAACTCAAACAGGCTTCACTAAAGGCCAGCTGCTTCCATCACAGAATCACAGAACCTTAGAGGCGGGAAGGGACCTCCAGAGATCATCCAGTCCAACCCTCTGCCAAGGCAGCATCACCCAGGGCAGTTCACACAGGAAGGCATCCAGGTGGGTTTGGAAAGGCTCCAGAGAAGGAGACTCCACAACTCCTCTGGGCAGCCTGCTCCAGGGGTCTGTCACCCTCACACCAAAGAAGTGTCTCCTTGTGTTGAGCTGAAACCATCTCTGTTCCAGTTTCTGTCCACTGCTCCTTGGTTTATTGCTGCTGACCACTCAAAAGAGCTTGGCCCCAGGCACTGACCCCCACCCCTCAGATATTTGTACACATTGTTCAGATCCTCTCTCAGCCTTCTCCTCTCCAGACCAAACAATCCCAGGGCTCTGAGTCTCTCTCCATTGGGGAGATGCTCACGTCCCCCATTCATCCTCCTGGCTCTCTGCTGGACTCTCTCCAGCAGGTCCCTGTCTCTCTGAACTGGGGAGCTCCAAACTGGACACAGTATTGCAGCTGTGGTCTCAGCAGGGCAGAGTAGGGAGCAAGGATGACTTTATTCGATAGGAGGGCCCAGTGCACCAGGAGCTGTTGCAGAACAAGGATCTCTGGCTCCCTCAGGTGAAGGGAACAGCTTTCCTGCTACACTCAGATAGAACTAATCTCCCATGCCTCTTGGTCTCATCATCTCTGTGAGCACTCCTATCAGTCTGAATGAAAGCAGATGGTTGAGTTTCTCCCTTTTCAATCCGTGGCAGCTCGCATGGCATTTCAAACCACTCTTATTAATCACCTTGGAATTTCTGTGTCTGTGCTACCTGCTTCCTTGCTGTGCTGCTGCATTTGACAGCCACCTTTCAAAACAAAGCCCAGATTGCCTGTTACAATTCTTTACCAGCCTTCTGTGGCTGAGATCACTTCTCCACTTGTGATGGCAGCATATGCCACTGACCAGCTAGCACTGATGGCAAACACTCTTCTTATAAATGTTCTTCCTAGCCCTGTTCTCAAACTAGTGAGCTGTGGAACCTCAGTGAATTTGCTCTGTTTAGATATATAGTTCCTGCCAAGACAGCAAGAACACAGTGGCAGGCAGCACTTCTGTCAGGCTGCATCCTTTCCCTGGCTTTTGTGAGCTTCCTTCACCTCTAGCAGCAGATTTTCAGGAGGGAGCATTTTCTTGTTCTTTTCTTTGTTTGTTTTTCTTGTTTATTTTGTTAAAAGGAAAGAGTGAGCCTTAGGCTGCAGAGATTCACAGAATGGTTTAAGGTTGGAAGATCATCCAGTTCAAATGCCCCTGCCATGGGCAGGGACATCTCCCACTAGCACAGGTCGTTCAAGGTCTCATCCAGCCTGGCCCTGAACACCTCCAGGCAGGGGCATCCACAACATCCCTGGGCAACCTGTGCCAGTGTCTCACCACCTTCACTCTCAAGAATTTCTTCCTCATCTCCAGTCTCAATCTCCCCTCTCTCACCTCAAAGCCATTGTCCCTCATCCTGTCACCCCCAGCCCTTGTCAAAAGTCCCTCCCCAGCTCTCCTGTAGCCCACTCAGGTACTGGAAGACCTCTCTGAGGTCTCCTTGGAACCTTCTCTTCTCCAGGCTGATCAGCCCCAACTCTTTCAGCCTGTCCCCATAGGAGAGGTTCTCCAGGCCTCTGTTCATCTTCATGGCTTCCTCTGGACCCTCTCCAGCATGTCCATGCCTCTCAGGTTCACCAGAACTGGATGCAGTTCTCCAGGCAGTTTTCACCATAGCACAGTAGAAGGGGAGAATCACACATTCAGAGAATCATTTCAGTTAGAAAAGCCCTTTAAGATCATAGAATCATAGAATCGACCAGGTTGGAAGAGACCTCCAAGCTCAGCCAGTCCAACCTAGCACCCAGCCCTGGCCAGTCAACCAGACCATGGCACTAAGTGCCCCAGCCAGGCTTGGCTTCAACACCTCCAGGCACGGTGACTCCACCACCTCCCTGGGCAGCCCATTCCAATGCCAATCACTCTCTCTGCCAACAACTTCCTCCTAACATCCAGCCTAGACCTCCCTTGGCACACTTGAGGCTGTGTCCCCTTGTTCTGTTGCTGGTTGCCTGGCAGAAGAGCCTACACCAGAGTCAACCTGTCTAAGCCACAAGCTGCCAGCTGTGCCAGGAGCCTGTTGTGGCAGACAGTGCTGCAGTCCTGGCAGGCTCCCTCCACAGCCTGCCCCACATTCACCAGGCAGGAACCTGATCATAAAAGGAGCTCAGGTTGGTCAGGCAGGACCTGCCCTTCCTAAAGCCATGCTGGCTGGCCTGATCCCTTGGCCATCCTGTAGGTGCTTTGTGATGCAACTAACTCCACCCAGTCTGGTGCTGAACCATGTCCCTCAGCACCACACCAACATCTGTAGGTGTTCATGGTAATTTAATGCTGGAAGTAAAGGGTATCTGCATTGTACATTGCTGTACTGTGCTGACAGAACCAGACATAGTCTCTGCAGTACACTTTGCAAGTGGTAAAGCTCCTTCCACACAATCCCTGGATGGTTCATCTACAGTTTACTTGGATGTATATAATTCCTGACAGCAGGAGAGTCGCTGAAATGGCACAAGCTCTGTCTGCCTGAGCAAACAGAGCTATCTGAGAAAATGAAAAGCCCTAACCACTGGTTACACACAGAACTGAGGATGATACATTGTCACCTAGTTTTGGCACAGTAAGCAGTACAAAACGTTGTGCCCCTAAAGCTAAATAAAAGAAATTGACTTCTATTTGCATTTATTCTCCCTCATCTCCCTACACACACCATGCTTCCTGGAAGGCAACACTTCTCTGTGTTCTTGGCCCACTTCTCTGTGTTCTTGGCCACTGGCACTGCTTTTACCATATGTACAATCCTGTGTTCACTAAATAGCTAACAAAAGTGGGGGGGGGGAACCCCAACCAACATGAAAATAAGCAGATTTAATACTGACTTCTCCAAACATGCACACGTGTGAGTCAATGCAGAAAGGCTGAAAGAGTTGGGGCTGTTCAGTCTGGAGAGGAGAAGGCTCAGAGGAGACCTGATTGTGGCAGCTCAGTATCCAAAAGCGGCTACAGGAAAGCTGGGGAGGGACTTTTTAGGGTGTCAGGTAGTGATAGGACTGGGGGAAATGGAGCAAAACTAGAAGTGGGAAGGTTCAGATTGGATGTTAGGAAGAAGCTTTTCACCATGAGGGTGGTGAGACACTGGCACAAGCTGCCCAGGGAGGTGGTGGAAGCCTCATCCCTGGAGGTGTTTAAATCCAGGCTGGACGTGGCTCTGGCCAGCCTGATCTAGTGTGAGGTGTCCCTGCCTATGGCAGGGAGGTTGGAGCTGGATGATCCTTGAGGTCACACAGAATCACAGACTCATAGAAACACACAGGTTGGCAAAGCCCCTCAGGACCACCAAGTCCAACCTAAAGCCCTGCTCTACAAGATTCACCTTAAACCATATCCTTAAGCACCACACCCAAACTACCCTTAAACACACCCAGGGTGGGTGACTCCACCACCTCCCTGGGCAGCTCATTCCAGTCCCTGGCCACTCTCTCCGGGAAAACCTTTTTCCTAATATCCAATCTAAACCTCCCCAGCCTCAGCTTGAGGCCATTCCCCCTTGTTCTGTCTCCAGTTACCTGTGAGCAGAGCCCAGCAGCAGCCTCTCCACAATGTCCCTTCAGGTAGCTGGAGACAGCCCCTGCAGCGCTGCCAACTGTGCGATTCTAAAGCACAAAAGCACTCCCTTCAGCTCTAGCTCACACACACAAACACACACAGACTCTGCTATCCATTTCTATTTCTCTCCACCCATTTCCTGAGCTGCCACAAATAACAGCACCATCAGATTATGTTTTGTAGCTCCCTGGAGCAAGCAATTTCAGCTGTTTTATGTTATCGGCAGCAATGCTAACTGCAGCTTTTGCCGTGACTCTACATGGGCATTTCCATTCCTGATAGGAGGGGGTTTATTGCTCACTTTTCCCCTCCAGAAACATTCAGGCTAGTTCCTCACTGCCAGGGAGTGGATTGGGTTTGTTGGGTTTAAAACCCATCCTGATTTGATTATGTGTAACTAAATCTGGGCATTTGGGGTAGGACGAATAGTTCTACAGAAGGCTGAAGCAATGCGACTCTTGGCTAGAAGACTGTTCTGATGCCAGCCTTTATTTCTCATTTAGAAGAGACTCATTTAGAGTTTCAAGAAATTACCTCATTTTTTTCCCCTTCCTTCCTTTTGTGGTGATTCTTACTTCCCTTCATTGGCTGTTTGTGTCATCTTTAGCAGTTGCCACTGAGGTCTCTTCGATCTGAATTTTAAAGCCATTCTCTTGCCACTTTGCCTGCATGATTTCTGCAGCTCCAAATGACATCTTCCCAGCCACCTTCCCTTAAGGGACTTAAAAATCTTCTTCTCAGCTTTAATTGGGATCTGGAGTTTAAAATGAGTTCTCCACTCCTGCCCTTGTTGCTTGTGCTTGCCTGCTGCCTTTTTTTGTCTCACTGTTGCTGGAAAGCCACCTGCTTGCAGAGCTCTTCCTTTCCTGCTTTTTTATTGTTGTTGCCTCACGTTGAAAAGAAAACACTGCACAAAAGTGGAGCCTTTCCTCTGCTGCTGGGAGGAGATTTCAGAGTCTCTTTGCTATCCACTAAATTGTGAGGAGCTGCCACTCCAGCCCTGAAGGTTTCCATTCCTAGTCAGAGAGGCTAATCACCTGCATGATTCATACTTTCCCTCTAGCCTTTTACTCTTCCCTATCCTATGCCTGTAGTTAGATGTTTCTCAGCATTTTAACTCACAGCCTCTTGCCTGTGGTATTCTCCTACCCCTTGTTGCTGCCTCCTAAGGTTCTCAATCCTATGTTCTAGTGTTCTCCAGTTTACCTGTCAACACCTTCTCCCTCTATAGAATAGAACAGAATCGACCAGGTTGGAAGAGACCTCCAAGCTCAGCCAGTCCAACCTAGCACCCAGCCCTATCCAGTCAACCAGACCATGGCACTAAGTGCCTCAGCCAGGCTTTTCCTGAACACCCCCAGAGATGGTGACTCCACCACCTCCCTGGGCAGCCCATTCCAATGCCAATCACTCTCTCTGACAACAACTTCCTCCTAACATCCAGCCTGAACCTGCCCTGGCCCAGCTTGAGGCTGTGTCCCCTTGTTCTGTTGCTGCTTGCCTGGCAGAAGAGCCCAACCCCACCTGGCTACAACCTCCCTTCAGGTAGTTGTAGACAGAAATGAGGTCACCCCTGAGCCTCCTCTGCTGCAGGCTAAACAACCCCAGCTCCCTCAGCCTCTCCTCATAGGGTTTGTGTTCCAGGCCCCTCCCCAGCCTTGTTGCCCTTCTCTGGACACTTTCCAGCACCTCAACATCTCTCTGGAATTGAGGAGCCCACAACTGGACACAGCACTCAAGGTGTGGCCTGACCAGTGCTGAGTACAGGGGAAGAAGAACCTCCCTTGTCCTGCTGCCCACACTGCTCCTGATACAAGCCAGGATGCCATTGGCTTTCTTGGCCACCTGGGCACACTGCTGCCTCATCTTCAGCCTACTATCCACCAGTACCCCCAGGTCCCTTTCTTCCTGGCTGCTCTCAGCCACTCTGTCCCCAGCCTGTAGTGCTGCTTGGGGTTGCCGTTGCCAAAGTGCAGAACCCTGCACTTGGCCTTGTTAAATTTCATTCCATTGGCCTCTGCCCAGGGTTCCTGCCTTCCCTGATGCAGTTCTGTTCCCAAGCTTCCTGCTCTTCCTTTGCTCTTTAAGGACACCTCACAGGCTCATGACCTTCCTGTAGACATTCACACCTGGCTCTGCAGATGGCATGGAGAGATGGCATCTCAGATGGAGAATCATACATCCCAACCTAAGTCAGGACATTCAGCTAACTCTACAGATGGCATCTAGAGATAGGTATCTCCGGTGAAGAATCACAAATCCTAACCTAAGTGTCCCAAACTGTTGGAATAAATAATCCTCTCATAAGCCTTTTCCCCTGTCTATTCTTTCTAGAGCTAGCAGACTAGTGTCACTCTTTGCTATATTTAAGATAGGTGAAATTAGGAATTCATCAAAGAGTGCATCAAAGCAAAGTAGATCACAGGATCACAGGATTTTAGGGGATGGAAGTGACCTCCGGAGATCATCAAGTCCAATCCCCCTGCCAGAGCAGGACCAAAGAATCTAGCACAAGTCACACAGGAACACATCCAGACAGGGCTGGAAAGGCTCCAGAGAAGGAGATTCCACAACCTCTCTGGGCAGCCTCTGCCAGGGCTCTGGACCCTTACAATCAAAAAGTTCTTCCTCATGTTGAGGTGGAACCTCCTGTGCTGCAGCTTCCATCCATTTCTCCTTGTCCTATGGCAGGGAACAAGTGAGCAGATGCTGTCCCTGTGCCTCCCTGCCTGACCCTCAGCCCTTTGCTCAGATCCCCTCTCAGAGTTCTCTTCTCTGGCCTAAGCAGCCCCAGGGCTCTCTGTCTCTCCTCATCAGCAGTGCTCCAGTGCCTTCAGCATCCTTGTAGCCCTCCCTTGGACTCTCTCCAGTCAGGTAGTGACAGGACTAGGATGAATGGAGCAAAGGTGGAGGTGAGGAGATTGGGACTGGCCGTAAGGAGGAAGCTGTTGAGAATGAGAGTGGTGAGAGCCTGGAATGGGGTGCCCAGGGAGGTTGTTGAGCATGAGAGTGGTGAGAGCCTGGAATGGGGTGCCCAGGGAGGTGGTTGAGGCCCCATCCCTGGAGATGGATGAGGCTGTGGCCAGGTTGCTCTAGGGTAGGGTGTCCCTGGGGATGGCAGTGGGGTTAGAACTGGCTGATCCTTGTGGTGCCTTCCAACCCTGACTGATTCTATGATTCTATTCTCTGCTCCCTGTCCCTCTTGAACTGGAAGACCATGGATGTCTTTTCTGCTGCTGTGTGCACTCACCCACTAAATGTCAACTTTAGACAGAGGATGTTGGATGAGATTAGTCCAATCCATGGATGCTAAGAAGTGATCATTTCCTTGGCTACAAAAGAGAGTTAAAAAAGTAGTCACTTTAGTCATGTTGGTAGTAGTGACTCAGTTTCCACCTACAATGCATTCATTTCACCTCCTGAACGAATTGGGATTTTGTCTAAACATGTGAATGTGAGAAATGAAAGTGACTTAGGAGAAAGGAATGGAAACTAAATACAGGCTTAAAATCAATTTCTCAAATACAAAACCACTACAGCTTTCACTACTGAAATATGAATAAGGGAGAGCTCAAAGAGATGAGAAGATTTCATTACTCTGTCCTGATGGCTCTGGTTAAAAAAAAAATGAAATTAAAATCTTTTTTCATGGAATTCCAGAATTGACTCAGTTAGCAAAGCCCTCTGAGACCATCAAGTCCGACCATCAACCCACCACCACCATGGCCACTAAACCATGTCCCAAAGTGCCATGGCCACAGGTTTCCTCCAGGGATGGGGACTCCACCACCTCCCCAGGCAGCCTGTGCCAATCTCTCACCACTCTTGCAGCAAAGACATTTTTCCTAATCTCCAACCTAACCCTCCCCTGCCACAATTTTGAGCCATACCCTATGAGGAGAGGCTGAGGGAGCTGGGGGTGTGCAGCCTGCAGAAGAGGAGGCTCAGGGCAGACCTCATTGCTGTCTACAACTACCTGAAGGGAGGTTGTAGCCAGGTGGGAGTTGGTCTCCCAGACAACCAGCAACAGAACAAGGGGACACAGTCTCAAGTTGTGTCGGGGGAAGTATAGGCTGCATGTTAGGAGGAAGTTGTTGGCAGAGAGAGTGATTGGCATTGGAATGGGCTGCCCAGGGTGGTGGTGGAGTTGCCATCCCTGGAGGTGTTGAAGCCAAGCCTGGATGGGACACTTAGTGCCATGGTCTGGTTGACTGGGTGGGGCTGGCTGATAGGTTGGACTGGATGATCTTGGAAGTCTCTTCCAACCTGGTTGATTCTGTAATTCTAAGTGACTTTATCCATGCAGACAGAATCTGGATCTAAATTCAAGGGCAAACCTGAGGTCTTTATCAAAGGTCAAGAGTAATCAGTGTCCTTAGCTCTTTGGTCCAAAGATCTTGTCTTGTTCCCAGCCAGCATCCTCTCTCCAACTCTTTCCAGTGTGGCTGCAGACTAAGAATATTTTTTTTTTTGGTGGTTGTTGTTGTTGAGAGAGGAAAATGAAAAGAAAACTAAAGCAAAGCAAGCACAGAAAGGAATATGACTTCCCAGCGTGTTTGTTCACAGGCTAGTGGAGGACAGGAACCCTGAGTCACAGTTGGTACAAACAGAGTGAGAAATACCTCCTCAAGTAGCAATCCTTCAAGACACCTTAAAAAGACATCTTTGGCACACATTTCCCATGCCATATGCCTGGTTTCACAGTGCAGAGCTCTATTCAAAACTGCTTTGTTTTTTTAAGAGGGGAGCTTCAGTGATTTTTTTATGCTGAGTCCTCAGGGCATGCCAAAAAACTCAGTCACATTTCCTTCCTGATCTTTAGGTTTTATTAGTTGCATACTTTGGAGAAGCTTTGTCTGATCAACTTGACACTAAGGGAATCATTCTACCTTGTGGATTTTTAAGAATGCTGTGATCTTTTCTCTGGTCTAGAAGAGAGACATCTCCATTGTGAGAAACTGTGAGCAACCTCACCTTTATCTGTGTCTGTGCATGATGAAAGGCCAGCAGAAAAATCACAGAATCATAGATCTGTTTGGGTTGGAAACTCCCTCTAAGAGCATCCAGTCCAACCATCAACTCAACACCACCATGGCTGTTAAACCATGTCCCAAAGTGCCATGGCCACAAGTTTCTTGAACGCCTTCAGGGGTACCACTGAAATTTAACTGAGGTTAAGCAACGAAGAGCAGCAGAGGATCTGTGATCTACACCCAGCCCCTTTTGTGAGCCAGCATCTTTTCTACATATTACAGATGAAAATATTGAGCCATAGAACACCAGGTTGGAAGCAAACTCAAGCATCATCTAGTCCAACCCTCCTTGGAAAAAGCAGATTCATCGTTTCTACACACACCTCTCTGCTCCAGAATCACAGAATCACAGAGTGTCAGAGGCTGGAAAGGACCTGCAAATCCAGTCCAACCCCTGCCAGAGCAGGATCACCCAGAGCAGGTCACACAGGAACACATCCAGGCAGCTCTTGAATATCTCCAGAGAGGAAGACTTCACAAGCCCCCTGGGCAGCCTGTGCCAGGGCTCTGTCACCCCAACATGGAAGAATTTCTCCTCACGTTTAAAGGAAACTTCCATGCTTCATCTTCCACCCATTGCCCCTTGTGCTGTCCCTGGGCATTACTGAGCAGAGCCTGGCTCCAGCCTCCTGGCACTCACCCTGCACATCTTTATAAACATTGATGAAGTCAGTGGGTTGCCCAGGGAGGTTGTGGATGACTCCACACTGGAGGTGTTCAAGACTAGCTTCGATAAGGCCTTGAGCAACCAAGTCTAGTTGAGAGACCTCCCTGCCCATGGCGAGGAGGTTGGAGTAGATGACCTCTGAGGTCCCTTCCAACCTAAGCATTGTATTCTATGATATCTATAATATTATACTGTGATATTCCATATTAGTTTGCTGATTCCTAGAGATCGAGAACAGTAGTACACTACCACTGATGTCCTTCATCCAGATTATCAATTCTATTGGAGATGTTGAAGCAAAGCCTGGATGAGGCACTTAGTGCCATGGTCTGGTTGATTGGCTATGCCTGGGTGCTAGGTCGGACTGGGTGAGCTTGGAGGTCTCTTCCAACCTGGTTGATTATATGACTCTATTCTCTCCAGACACTAAGACAGATTTCCCCTCTGTAAGCTGAGCTCTGGGTGTCATTATAGCTTGAGGAAGAGTCTACCTAAAACTGGTCATTGGGTCTGTGCTGAGGAAAGAGCAGGCAAGGTTTAGCCAGGGAGGATTCAGTCACCTTCTACCCTCCATGCAGTCACAGCAAAGCCTATGCCAGTTTTCAGCAAACATAACCCAGCTTCCAGAAGATCAAACCTGGATTCCTCTTCACCTCTTAGAAGCACAAAAGATTTGCTCCAGTGCAAAGTCCTTTCTATTTTCATTATTTGGGGGTTGTCATTTTCCATTTCCTCTTCAGCCTTACGTGCTGAAAGCAGCAAAAGCTGTGGCTCATCCCATAGAGGCAGCTTCTAACAAGCCAAAAGATTTCTCCCAGCCTGAGTTTGATCTTCCTATGCACTTCAGATCTTCCTTTTCTTATGTCAGTGCACACTCAGATGAAGTTACTTGGATCCCTACTGCTTTTCTTTTGCTTCCAGTCACCCTAAGTCCCCTCTCTGCCTCCTCTCAAGCTCTTTTCATAGAATCATAGAATCAAGCAGGTTGGAAGAGACCTCCAAGCTCATCCAGTCCAACCTAGCACCCAGCCCTGGCCAGTCAACCAGACCATGGCACTAAGTGCCCCAGCCAGGCTTGGCTTCAACACCTCCAGGGACAGTGACTCCACCACCTCCCTGGGCAGCCCATTCCAATGCCAATCACTCTCTCTGCCAACAACTTCCTCCTAACATCCAGCCTAGACCTGCCCTGGCACAGCTTGAGGCTGTGTTCCCTTCTTCTGTTGCTGGTTGCCTGGCAGAAGAGCCCAACCCCACCTGGCCACAGCCTCCCTTCAGGTAGTTGTAGACTGTTTTGACCAAGTTATGTGGAAACTCAGTTGAAGAGTAATCAGAGGGCTGGAGCACCTCTCCTATGAAGACTGACTGAGAGAGTTGGGGCTGTTAAGTCTGGAGAGGAGAAGGCTCCAAGGAGACCTTATTGTGGCTTTTCAGTATCTGAAGGGGGCTATAAGAAAGCTGGGGAGGGACTTTTTAAGAGTGTCAGGTAGTGATAGGACTAGGGGGAACAGATCAAAACTAGAAATGGGTAGATTCAGACTGGATGTTAGGAAGAACTTCTTCATCATGAGGATGGTGAGATCCAGGCACAGGTTGCCCAGGGAGGTGGTGGAAGCCTCATGCCTGGAGGTGTTTAAGTCCAGGCTGGATGTGGCTCTGGGCAACCTGATCTAGCATGAGCCCACGGCAGGAGATTTGGAGCTGGGTGGTCCTTGAGTTCCCTTCCAGCCCTGACAATTCTGTGATTCTGTGCTGTTGTAGTGTGTGTTTGGAGCATTTCTCTGCCTTCAGGTGAAAACCTGAGAACCTCCAATGTGAGAAACAGGTAAGCAGCCAATAAGTCCAAGCTGCTCAGCACCACTAAGAAGAATATTTGATTTAGTTTTGACTGCCTTATTTTTCCATCCTTGTTTATTTTTTCCCCTCTCAGCTACATAACACAGAGTAAAAGCCTCATTCTTGTGACAAAGCCTGCTTTCTCCTTTGGGACCAAGCTAAATCTTATGTTTTGCTAAAAGATAATTTGCTTGGGAGATTTTACTTGGTGTGATTCTGTGCATTTCTGCAGACAGCTCTGAATTTATGCAAACTAACATTTTCCATCACACCATGCAGAATTAGGCACCAAGCATATGATTTCAGCTTTAGAACAAAGATCTCAGCCAGGAGCAGAGGCAATGGGATCAGCTGTGACATGTAAAAGCACCAATGCCTATTTGTTTTGAGTCACAGAATGTCAGAGGTTGGAAGGGACCTCCAGAGATCACCCAGTCCAACCTCCTGACAAGGCAGCATCACCCAGGGCAGTTCACACAGGAAGGCATCCAGCTGAGTTTGGAAAGGCTCCAGAGAAGAAGACGCCACAACCTCTCTGGGCAGCCTGCTCCAGGGCTCCAAACAAGTTTCTCCTCATGTTGAGCTGAATTCTTCTCTGTTCCAGTTTGTATCCATTGCTCCTTGGTTTATTGCTGCTGACCACTCAAAAGAGCTTGGCCCCAGCCACTGACCCCCACCCCTCAGCTATTTGTACACATTGCTCAGATCTCCTCTCAGCCTTCTCCTCTCCTGAATAAACAGCCCCAGGGCTCTCAGGCTCTCTCCACTGGGGAGATGCTCAAGTCCCCCATTCATCCTCCTGGCTCTCTGCTGCCCTCTCTCCAGCAGGTCCCTGTGTCTCCTGAGCTGGGGAGCCCCAAACTGGACACAGTATTGCAGCTGTGGTCTCAGCAGGGCAGAGCAGAGGAGGAGCAGAACCTCCCTAGCCCTGCTGGATACACTTTAATTGATATCCCCCAGGCTGCCATTGGCTCTCTTGCTTCCAAGGGCACATTGCTGGCCCACACAGAACTTGCTGCCCACCAGCACTCCAAGGTCTTCCTGCACAGAGCTGCTTTCCAGCAGGACAACTCCTAACCTGTACTGCTGCCTGCTGTTATTCCTCCCCAGATGCAGGACCCTGCAGTTGTCCTCATTGGACTTGATGAGGTTTGCCCTCACCCAGCTCTCAGCCTGTCCACACCTTGTTGGACGGCAGCACAGCCTGACTGGGTGTGAGCCACAGCTCCCCCTGGTTTTGTCTCATCAGCTTGAGATGTTTTCTTTCCTAATCTTTGAGGGATTTCTAGAAGTAAGCTAATCACTAAAAGGAGGAGAAGCTCAGTAGCTTCTGCCACTCAGATGGACACACATTTTGCAGTGCAGACCATGTAGCTTCCTGACTTGCTTATCTTATCACACCTCCTGAGCAGCCCTATCTGCCTTATCATCTGCTTATGGGACCTGAAGGATTGACAAAAGAACACTTGTAAAGTTTCTCTCAGTTTATGAGGTGATTGCAGGCATTAATCTCAGAACAAACACCTTAGCCACTTTGCTCCCTGCAGCTAGAATGGGCTGGCATTGGCAGAAAGAATAACAGAAACCAGGAAAAACAAGATTGCTGGGGTCTAATTTGACCATCCCTGAAGTAAAAGGAAGGTTTCTCACTGACATTAAAAGAGATAGATCTGCTGCTAAGGTCACACAGGCCAGGGATAATATTTGAAGTGTTCCACAGAACAGCATGTAGTGTTTTTAAGCTGAAACTCAGCTGAGCTGAGAACAAAGTGTGAAGCGAATGGGAAAGCAGATGAATTCTTTTCCTGGTGTCTGTAGAGCAGTGCCAGGAGTCTGGGGAGCCACTTGAGAACCAGAAATCCTTACTGCTGAGGAGAAGTAGGATATAAACAGGATATAACTGATAGAAGAAAGCTGGGGAGGGACTTTTCAGAAGGGCTTGCAGTGATAGGGCGAGGGGCAACGGCTTTGAGGTGGAAGAGGGGAGATTGAGACTGGAGATGAGGAAGAAATTCTTTGCAGTGAGGGTGGTAAGACACTGGCACAGGGTGAGGGTGGTGAGACACTGGCACAGGTTGAGGGTGGTTGAGACACTGGCACAGGTTGCCCAGGGAGGTTGTGGAGCACAGAAGCACCCAATGTGATCTTTGATCACATTGGGTGCTTCTGTGCTCCACAACCTCCCTGGAGGTGTTCAAGACCAGGCTCAATGAGTCCTTGAGCAGCCTGTTCTAGTGGGAGGTATCCTTGTCTATGGCAGGGGGTTGGAAGTGGATGAGCTTTCAGGTGCCTTCCAACCTAACCCATTCTATGATTCTCCCCCAATTCCTGTTTAAGCTCCTGTTTAACTTCCACTCGACATCAGAGGGCTGATGGAACCTCCGCCAAAGGGACAGGCTGGGAGAGTTTGGACTGTTCAGCCTGGAGAAGAGAAGGTTCCAGGCAGACCTTAGAGTTGCCTTCCAGTACCTGAAGGGGGCTACAGGAGAGCTGGGAAGGGACTTATGGCAAGAGATGGAAGTGACAGAACAAGGGTCAATGGCTTTGAGGTGGGAGAGGGGAGAGTGAGACTGGAGATGAGGAAGAAATTCTTGATTGTGACAGTGATGAGACACTGGCACAGGGTGCCCAGAGAGGTTGTGGAGCACAGAAGCACAACGATCCCATTCTGTGCTTCTGTGCTCCACAACCTCCCTGGAGGTGTTCAAGACCAGGCTGGATGAGTCCTTGAACAACCTGTGCTGGTGGGAGGTGTCCCTGCCCATGGCATAAGGGTTGGAACTGGATGATCTTTAAGGTCCCTTCCAACCCAAACCATTCTAAGCTTCTATGATACTGCAAATGGATGGTTGGCCAGTTTAGGTGGCTGCAATTTAAGGAGAATCAGACTCAAACTGTTTACAAATAAGAGAATGACTAAAAGAAATGAGTGTGGCACTCTGTGTTAGAGAGAGATGAGTGCTTGTGTTTGAGCTATATCCTGACAAGAAAACAATACCTGCTTCTGGGTGATTTTGGTTTGAAAGACCTGTGTTGGAGGTTGTATGCAGCCTGTAGGAAAACATCATTAAGGCTTCTAAAACTGAGAGCTGATAATTATCTAAGGCAGAAGACATTGAACCCAGCATAAGGCAATTCTATTTTGAGCCTCATTGCGTCAAATAAAGATCAGTGGAGCTAATTACATTCATTATGGGAAAACAGGGGACAGCAATATATATATATATATATACATATCATAGAATCATAGAATCAACCAGGTTGGAAGAGACCTCCAAGCTCATCCAGTCCAACCTAGCACCCAG
>WAAF01012949.1:0-71902 GCA_013400475.1 Tricholaema leucomelas
TGGGTGATTTACAAAGTGTGTGTGTGTGGGATAACACCCAAACCGTCACACAGAGAAGGGAGGGAACAATAGCATGCACAAATCTTGAAGTGGCTAATTGGATAATCAGTGATAAAAGTAATTGTGGAAATTGTGTGTCTATTAAAAAGGCTATTGAGGACAATGAAGATAAGTTATCTGATTCGTTGTACACTGAAAGATAGATTAAGCAGCTACTGGAAGGTTTAAAAATATGTTGTTTTACACAGAGAGACTTCTAGTAAAGTGGAATACAACTCTATTTCATACACTGAAGGATATTTCAGCACTGTCTCTTAGCATAGGAAATTGCCTAATAAGGATAGGTGTTTTGCATCAGCCTTACTGCTTTCAGGGAATGCTACATCACCACCATTACCAACTGTGCTTGACATATAAATGATAATAAGCACACCAGTGTTATCAATATAATTAATGAAACTGGTTTTCTGTATGATTAATTAGAACCAAATAATATGCCATAAAGCTTGATGACCAAACGAAGGTCCAGAAGTTGAATAAGGTCCCTAGGAGGGAGAGTTATCTCCATAAATAGAAATGTTATAAACAAAATAAAGTACTTATTTACACTATTGTATTTATATAAGATCATCACTATTAACCTAAAATTCAACATAGATTACTTTCTCACCAATGCATATAACTGGTGTTTCATCATGGGATATCACATAATCTTCTCACTCCTTAAAGAAGTCCTACTAGAGATGATACTTTTGGTCTAGTGTCCTTGAAGTACCTTATTAAATCACTTGCAGGGAGAAAATATGAAGTTACCAAATAATTGTATAGTAGGGGACTGATTTCTAGATGCTTACGACATGAGCTACTCACAGTATAATCTGACCTTCAGAAGGGCTTTTGAAACAGAGTAACAGGGATCCTTCTCCATAATGGGAATTTGGAGAACTAGAGAAAAACTTGCTGAGTTGAAAGATGAAGTTTCTGAAAAATATGTTCCTGAAAATATTTAACATTCATACTGGAGAGAATTCCCCTCCAAGTATCACCTCTGTGTGTGCACTTTTTTGAAACCGTTCTTTCCTCTACCACTTTATTCTTCAAGCTATTTCTAACCACAAGCTACCAAAGCAAAAGGGTTTCAAGTCGCAGCCACATCACACAGAGGTCCCGTTACCTCAAACCTTGTTTGGTGTTTGAAAGGTAATTTTTCCCCCTAGTAAAACCACATACAACATCGCTCATTCTGAAGTCTTTTAATCAGAAACAGGTGCTTATATAGATTCTGCTACTGAGTTTTCTTGTTACAGTAAGACAAGACTTGTAAGCATGAGACTCAAGTATGTTCCATATTCTTCAAGAGCTTTTCCATTGTACTTGTTTGATCTAGAGGCAATGTGGCTTGTGGATCTTGTACATCATCCTTTAACATTGAACCTACTCTTCTAAGAAAGCCTAATGGTCTCTCTGATTCTGGAAGCAGTGGGGTCTGGAGCTCTAGAACACAGTCTTCTTCATTGAACTCTTCATTACTGAGTTGAAGAAATGAGCTGAAATAGTTTTGTTGCATTTTCCTACAATGAGACAGTAGGAACCATAAAATGGCTGCTAAAAGTTACTGGCTGAGAGGAAATTTTTGTTACTTTTTCTCATGTGGGACTTTACCTTAGAATCCTGAACAGTCTGAATGTAGAGTCCACTTAAATATGTACTCCACATTCTTCTGTGATAGGTTATCACTTAGTGATGTTCCCTTGTGATACCTACAGGTTTATTACCATGGCTACATTTGGGCAAAGACTTTGCCTTGCTGTGTGGGCATCCCTTCACTTTGAACCTGAAGTCAAACTGATGTTTACCCCCTTAATCAGATAATTTAATAGTTGAAACTGAACTGTAAGGATAAGATGTATCTGCCTATCTGTAGTGAAAAAAACAAACTGTTACTGAAGGCTCAGCAGCCAACTTGTATTTCCATTGTGGGGTGTCACTTCAAACTAGTTCTAGTCTGATGCCATGGACTGAATTTCCATTGGCAGCTGGAGCCATGAGCCGCGTATTCAGTTCCACCTGAAAAGAATTTGGTTGATACACTCTTAACACTGCTGTGTGATGCAAATCGAAGTACGCTGAGGAGGATCAGGAGATTAATTGTAGAATTTCATTCACTATCTAACTAAATTGTTGATCTACACCCACTATGGGAGAAGATTTTTTCCCTGGGTCATAATGATGTCCACCAAGCTGTATCAGAAGTACGTCTGCTGTGTGGAGCTAGATTTAGGCAGCAGTTCTTTCTTGTGAGTATATTTGTATCTAGGAAGAAGTCTTGCTCTTTTAGTGTAAATAATATTACCCAAACTTGCATCTTAGTAGGATTATATCTCTTAGCAATCTCTCAGAAGTCTAGAGAAAAAACCTATTCACAAGCAAACATGCCTTTATGTAGCTGGTGGGTTTACAGCTATACTCTGTTCTTTGCCACCTTTCATGAGGACTTTGTGTTTGGAATTTCACGTGAGCAGCAGAACCAAAGTATCACAAAGCAGTGCTCTTTATACATCCTTGCAGTAGACATTAGCTGTGTTAGAGGTGAAGCATGCATAGAAGCCCCATGTCATGAAGGGCTTTACGTGTTTCACTAGGACAAGTAATGTATGATTGTTGTATGACACTTGGTACTATGTTACTTATAGATACTTTTTCCAACAGAAGTAGGAAAAATGTGTTTGAATTAATTATATTTAATTAATTCATAAACTTAGACTATCTTTCCTCTCTAAGTCACATGCAGTTAGATTCTTTAGTCTCCTTTTTGCTTTCTTGCCTGTGTTATTTTCACGTGCCTTGAAATCTGCAGGGTTTGGTAAAAAATTGTTATCTTTCACTAAACTTTTGATTAAAAAAACCCCATATAACAGACGAGAGATAAGCAGCTCCTCTTAAACTGTTCAGTTCATTAGAAACACAGTTTGCTTACTGCTTTGACGAATTCTATCTCAGCCAAGTAAAGACTGCAGATCCGTTGAAGGAGTTGATCATGTTTTGTTTGGTTGCAGTTGTTTTGCTTTTTAATTTAGCACTGTATTTTTGTAATGTTGTTCTGCTAACAATATATAGGTTTATATTTTATCTCCTCCCTCCTGTTGCTCTGATGACTGTGGTTATTGCTCTTGTGATTTTGCAGTCTTTTTTTTTTTTTTAATACAAGCAATTCCTTTACCCAAAATCTAGACTTTGACTGCAGTGAGCTGTATTTAACTCTTCTTCTTGTGGTGCCAGAAGTATCCCATCAGACACTAAACAATTATATTATTGTATTATACATTAAACAAACAGACTGGGAGGGGCTAGTCAGGTTAAGAGTCTTAAAAGGTGTTAAAATTTGTTCATGATGTGGTAATTGAGAGAAATACAGTGGAGAAATACAGAAGAGAGCATTTGAACAGTACTTTGATCTCCTCTTGCACTGGAGAAAGGAAAGGAAAAGAGAGGCCTGAAGCCAGGAAGATTAGAGAGGAGACTGACATAGTTCAGGCCATTGGTAAGTAAGAATCTAGAAATGAAAGGAATGTGAAAAACTGTGATCTTACAGGTGTCCTACAATTGGAAGTTGCATATCCTTGATAAAGCCTGCTTGTGTAGGTTGGTGTAGTGTCAGAGACAACATCCAAGTGACAGCAAACAAGAAAAATAGCTTTGCTATAAGAAGGAGGTAGAAGGGGAGAAAAACAGAGAAGTTTTGTTCTGACCATGTCGGTAGCAGTGGAACATTTTACAGAATGTTACAGAATAAGCTAAGAAGTATATATGTATCTCAGAAAATGAAATTATCTTCCTGTTTTAGGAGAAGAAATCTCCACAAATGTGACCCAATTACCATTGTGAACAGTCTAGGTTCTTGTGACTAAGAAGGTTTCATTGCAGTGAGAGGAATGCAGAAGAGCAGAACGCATTGGATCTAAGTGCTTGTATGGCTGAAAGGCAAAAAGGGAAAGAGGAATTTTGGATATAAAATATTCCAAGTTTATAGAACTGAATCAATTCACAGTAATTCCCAGAAGGAGTTAAACATTTTCTGGGGTTAAAGTGAATCAGAATCTGTACACTGTGTGCTGGAAATTCCCTAAACTATTTCAGTGGTCATTAAGAAAAGGGAAATGGTTCTTTTCTGAGTAGGATATGGTAGGAGACAGAGGAGTAGACACCAAAACAGCCATAGCTGAGTATTTATAACTTAGCTGACTCTCTCCCCAGATTGCATGATTCCTGCCAGCTGAGAAGGGGACAGGCTATCCCAATAGCTTTGTCTGTTGGCAATTGTGAACCATTGTGATTGATAACACAGCAGGCTGAGGTATTTGCAGGTCTGTAGGAGCACTACATGCAGTTATGTACAGGGTGGGAAAATATAGGTAAAAAATTACAACACTGCATACAAAGCCGTGATTGTTTCTTTAGACTTTAATTCAATAACTGAATTCTGTATTTTAAACAGTAACTAAATTTAATGTAGTTTACAGATGCAGCATGTTATTACCAATGTTCTTTTTAATTCATTCAGTAATACAGAAATTAAATTTATTTTAACTAGTATGAGTACTGTGTTTAGATTTGTATTTTCCAGTCATGACTTAGTGACTTCTCCAACTCTTGGTTTGTAGGCCTCTACAAGTCCATAGAGTATTTCTGAGGAATCTGGGAAAAATAACCCTGTTATCAAGCGGGCTTTCTCAAAGAACCATGTAAATGGGAATGTGTGTTTGCACACAAAAGCATTTCAGAAAGCTGCAAGTGAAAAAAGTTTTGAACTCTGTGTCCTAGAGGAACCTCTGTATTGTGTTTGTATAGCTTTTTTTCTGAGTAACATTTGACTCCAGCCATCATTCCCCAGTCCCTGACTGGCTGTAGGATTTCTGTTGTGGCAAGAAGAAATAACAGGTCCATCTCAAGTTAGTTTCTCCACCAAACGAGTGGCAAAGTATTCCTCTGGAGCAGCAGGCACCGGATGGGAATGCTGGCAGTGTTTATCTCACTATCTTAACCCACAGTGTTTCCTCAGTCCTGCTTCTGCTCCTCCCTGTTGTTCCTTCTGTCTGCTTTCCTAGTAATCTTTCCTTGATGCCATGGATAAATGAAGCTTTTTCACTATTTTGTTCCTAACCATTCTTGTAATTATAATTTTTCTAAACAGTGCACTTTGTTACTGGTGCTAAGGATGTCTGAGGTAGTGTAGAAAATGCCTCTAAAAATGCATGTCTAAGTATTGCTTTTTGCTTCACAGATATTGTTCTGCTCATTCTATCACTTTGCATGCTTAGTGTAGATTACTGTCAGCTGAGAATAACCCAGCATTACTGACCAGCACGCCATGGTTTAACCTTCCAGAGGCCAAAACTCCTGTGTGCATTGTGCAGAAATTTTCTACTACTTATTTGTGGGACTGCATTTCCACTTTTAGCTTATGATACATAACTGCATACATTTAGTGCAAAATTCTGCTTTGTACTGAGTATTTTTGAACATGCAGAGAGCTTTGAGTGTTTTGAAATTAAAATCATAGTGTTGGGTACAGAATTTAAAGCAGATCCGGTCTGCAATTAAACATAAACCCACAGCAGTAGCTGCTGGACTGATCTCACCATATAGTTTCCAAACAAGCTGACAGCAGTAGGAATCGTGGTTTATAAAAAGCTGCCAGCAGTGCTGAGCTGGTGAAGAGAAAGAGGAAGCTACAACGGGAAAGAGAAAAAAAGCGCAACCAAAGGCAACTTCGCTTCTCTGCCTTTACTGTTTTTAAATAGATTTGGCTCTGAGCTGCTGTTGAGGGTGCTGTGAAGACTAGTGATAACCTCACAGACTGAGCACCCTACAAGATTTATCCCTTTCTGAACACCACCTGCGAGTCATGTCCCAGTTCTATGGGATTTCTTTCTGATTCTATGCATGCATGTGAGAATCTGTGTTTGTACATCAGTATGAATATACATTGCATTACCACAACTATTGCTCAATAGCTTGCCAGTAAACAGACGTTTACTAGAACAGTTTTTGCCATTTTACTCCTCCTTTGCGTGATATACTGAGCTGTTCTCCTGAGACTGTTTCCTGGTGTTCCCTCCACTTCAGGCTGTGGATTTCACTTGATGACAGAATCACAGAATGCCAGGTTGGCAGGGACCCCAAGGATCATATGGTCCAACCTTTCTAAGTAATGCTATAATTTAAATGAGATGCACTCTGTCAAGCTGAGTCTTAAAACTGTTCATTGTAGGGGCAGTGAGTTGTGGACTGGGGCACAGACCAACTCTTTTCACTTTGAAATCTAGCCAGCAAGCAAGCCTTCAGCGAGGTTATGTCTTGGGTCTTACTGCAAGTGCTAAACCAGGTAATGGAGGGTATACTGCATAAAAGGAGAGTTTATCAGGAAAGCTAACCCCAGAAAGCTGATGTTTAAACTCCTGGAATTCAGTCTCCTTTGTTTTGTGTCATTCTGGGATCATGGTTTTGACTCTGTATTTTAGTTGAGATGGGATTTTTTTTTTTTTTTTTTTTTTTTTTAGAGCTATTCAGAAGACTTCAGGGAGAACAAAACTTGGCAGGGGGAAAAACGTTTGTGTCTCTGCAGGTTAACCACATTTTGAGTTACAGTGTAGCACTCTCTGAAAGAAGGGCCTGCCAGTCTCGCAGCATGTTCGTTGCTCAGAATCTGAATGCGAGGAATCAAAAGGAAAACCATGCAAAGACGCCATGATCAGGAGCTGTGCTAGTCCTTGGAAGAGGGCTGCCGTTGATATGCCCTAGAAGACCTCGGCATGATTCTTAAGGATAAACTAGGGACCTGTTTAATTTGCAGTCAACCTATATTGTTGCAGTATGGGTCACAATGTTCTCACTAAGTGGGAGGCAAAGACATGTGAATCCCATGACTTCCTGGAAGCCAGATTGCAGGGTGTAGTTGCAAAGGGTTGTTTAAGCACAGTAATACATTATTCAGGGTAGACATGCTCTGTGACAGTTTGTAGCACACTGGAAAAAAATCTACCTAAGAGAATTTGTCTCAATCCTAGGACAACTTTCTCACAAAACCTGGGAGCCAGTAGGACCTTCCTCCTTATTTTAGCATTGTACACACTTCTCAGCCTATCTTAGAAGTACTGCATCTGCATTGCATTACTCTGTGACTCAACTGGCAGACTGGATGTTAGATTTGGGGCAGACCTCTTCTGGAATCTGTAGTGAGGACTCCAGTGGTCATCTTTCTTAATAGTCAAGAATGTCTGATTTGTCCTCAGGGAATCCACTTGGAATCAAGATGAAGAAAACATTTGAAGCAGTTCTAAAATTATTATGTACTTCTGCAGTTTCTGGTTCTTCTGTTCTTGTGTGCATGGATTTCTAAGCCACTTTATTCCTCCGCATTTGTTACAGGCCTTTGACTAGTAAGATGTGGAATACACAGCTCTTCACAGCATCACAGGATATCAGGGGTTAGAAGGGACCCAAAGAGATCAAGTCCAACCCCCTTGCCAGAGCAGGACCACACAATCTAGCACAGATCACAGAGGAATGCATGCAGACAGGCCTTGAGAAGGAGACTCCACAACCTCTCTGGGGAACCTGTTCCAGTGCTCTGTGACCTTTACAGTAAAGAAGTTCCCCTTTGTGTTGAGGTGGAACCTCCTGTGCAGCAGCTTACACCCACTGATCCTTGTCCTACTACAGGGAGTAAGTGAGCAGAGCCTGTCTCCTCCAATCCTCAGATGTTTATAAACATTGATTAAATCCCCTCTCAGTCTTCTCTTCACCAGACTGAAAAGCCCCAGGTCCCTCAGCCTCTCCTCATAAGGCATGGCCTCCAGTCCCCTAATCATCTTCACAGCCCTCCACTGGACCCTCTCCAGCAGATCCCTGCCTCTCTTAAATTGGGGAGCCCAAAACTGAATGCAGTATTCAAGATGAGGTCTCACCAGGGCAGAGTAGAGGGGAAGGAGAACCTCCCTTGATCTGCTGGACACACTCTTCTTAATACAACCCAAGATCCCATTGGCCTTCTTGGCCACAATGGCACATTGCTGTCCCATGGATGTTACCCACCAGGACTCCCAGGTCCCTCTCCACAGGACTGCTCTCCAGCAGATCACCTCCCAACCTGTACTGGTGCAATTTATTATTCCTCCCCAGGTGCAGGACTCTGCACTTGTCCTTATTGAACCTCATTTAGTTCCTTTGTGCCCAGCTGTCAGACTGCCCAGGTCTTACTTGATTGGTGTAGATTTGGTAGACACATGTGGTCTTGGTCCTCAGCAGAGGAAAGAGGTTACCTGGAAAATGAGAACTGAGCCCTAAATTCCTAACTTCTCTTTGATTTGTTGTTAGCCCAGCCCTGCAACTGCTCACAAACACGTTCTTTCAGGCAGTGATATGAATTTGTTAAACTCTGGGAAACTCTGTCACCACAACTTTTCCTCTTTAACAGACTTATGATTTATCTAACTGATAGCTACTAGTTCAAGCCTGCACACAGCCATCCCACCTGACCATCTGAAGTGAACACACCAAGGATAAGACTGAGGACTATCAGTGGACTCTGCTGATGACTGATGGTTATCTCTATAGGAAGCAATAAGGTTACAAATTGCCCAACACTGCATATGCATGGTTTCCCTAGAACTTCCACATCCCACATTTTGCTGATGCTGTCCAAACTAGTGTTGATCAGTCTGTATTTATCAAGCCTTGAAGAAGAGTAGGGCTGCCTTTAGTTAACTTATGCACAAGTTTCTGCTGGAGCACAAACTATGGACACAGTGCCTCATCTGTTACCGTAATACAATGCAGAGTCTCTTTCTGTAAAAGCCTGCTGTTATTTCATGTACATTATTGCTGCTGATAATCAGTGGATGAACAACTTTCATAACAACACTGCAACCTCCCCCTCTACCCCCCCACCTGACAGTTGACTTGATGGTTAGCCACCGACGTGTAGCAGTCTTGGGTAGCCAGATTCCAGATAGCAGCCTGCCTTTTTGGCCAGTATGGGCTCTGTTACTCACGGTATGTATTTCCAAAGGACTGCACGTTTATCACACAGGTCTGCAAAGGCCTGCTTCCTCATGCAGAAGTTTTGGGGCTGCTCTTATACATTGGTAACTGCAAAATTATGAGATTTGATCCTTTGTCTTAGTTCAGTTCCAGAAAATGCTGTTGCACATTGGGGAGGATTAGTGTCGTTCAAAATGGTGGATGGTGATAAATCCATAGACAACAATCTCTGAGTTTTATCTTTTTGTCACCACCATCAGCATCCATTTTACCACCATTCATCTCTTTTAGCATTACATTTCCTTTTAAGTTCCAAGGCCTGTCTGCACCTCACTGCACTCATGAGCATCTCAGTTAAGGTTACAGAGAATTGCTTTGCAAGAATCATGCCAGCTCCATATTGACACAAACAGAGCTGCATGCCAGACTGGCAAAATTGTATGTCATTTGGGACTGCAGTCATTCTTCTCTTTAAAGCCAGAAAGGAAAAATAAGTAAGTTAATGTACCATAGACTGATTCTCAGAAAGTTTTGCTCAGTGGTGCAATACAGGAGCTGGGATATGCCTGTTCTTATTGTGGTGTTTATATGCAACCCCCTGTGTGGATATTGTCAAGCAGGCTTGATGAAATTTTCAGAAATAATGTGAGTAAAGAAATGGATGTTTGATAATAGTGCCACTGAGACAGATCAGGAAAATATCTAGTGTCTTCATCCTGTGAACTGGAAACTCAGGAACCCTACGCTTGAGCTCAAATACCTTCAGATCAAATCAGTGAGTGAAAAGAGGAGAAAGTGAAACAAATGCAATGTGGGGAGAGGAACTCAAGCTCTTTCATATTCACTTCTCTGTGAAAACTCAGGGCAGGCCCATGACAAGAATTCAGAAAGCAAAGGAACATTAATCTGTATTGAATATTTACGTAAAACACATTTTTATGGCTGCCAGACCAGCAAGGTTAGGAGAATATGAAGGTACAGGAAGTTGAAAATGATGTGCAAATGTTGGAGAGTACTTTAGACTATGTAGCATCTGGTTCAAATAGATGGTTAAAAGCAGAAGTGTTAACATGCAGGTAAAGGAACATAAAAGCATTTTCTAGCATGTGTTTGAAATGCATCTAGCACAATATAAACATTTGACAGATGTTTGGGCTTACCATTGCTTTGAGGCATGAGACTTAAAATAAGATCCTGCAGTAACGGAGCTATTTGGTTGAAATAGTAGTCTCTGTTCCTCTCTGGGCTAGCTCCAAATGTCAGGAGTGACCAGATATAGCTCCCCAGGAGGGTCCCACCACTCCCTCCTTTTACCACTGCTCCTTTCAGTCTTAAGAGAGATTTTCTCGCTGTCTCCTTTTCATTTTGCATAGTCTTGTTTCCAAAGTGTAGACTCGGGTTGCTTTTCAACATGGCACTGAAGACAATAGCAAGGAATTAAGGTTTTAATCGTGAAACTGCGTAGAGCAGACTGGGGAGCCTGGATCTGAACTGAAGCAGGTTTAAAAAAAAGAAATCATTCTAATTTGCAAAAGCATTTAGTGCTGTGATGGATAACTTAAAGCACAGGGGAAAGCCTAATATTTAATCCAGTGAGCTTAGTGCATGGTAAAATGCAAAATGCCTTGTCTATGCAAGATTTCTCAAGCATATTTATTAGTATATGTTGACTAACAGGTGTTAGCCTCAAATTGCTAGGTAATCAAGGCACCAAGTAGAGTCTGGAGCTCAAAGTACAATATGAATTAACTACTTTTGGGGGAGAATTTTGTTGTCTTCCTTTGTCTTTGCAAGCAGATGCTTCATATACTCATTTCACCTGCTCAGGGAAACATCTTCTGTAATCCTTGTTATAATGTAATCATTTGTAAATAGATGTGGAGAATATCTCACATTGATATGAATTTATCAATATGAGGTAATAACCAGATAAAGTTGTAACAGGATAGATTTATTCTGCATCGTTTAGCCTACATTAGAGATAATTTTTTGTCAGCTTCTTTTCTCTTCCTTTACTGTCTTTTAACACAAAAAACCCTTTTTTTACCAACAGTCTGAATTTAGAGTATCCTTGAACCCTTCACTAGCTTGAATGTTTACTGGTCGAAACCTGTTTCAGTAACCTTCCTATCAATCTTCTGTTACTGACTTGTGGTTTTATTAGAAGTCTCAGGATACTTCATCTTTCTCATATTAAAAAAGAAACTATTTCTTGGGCTTGTGGAGAACGGATTGTATCTCAAAGAATGGAATTAAGTGACCAGAAAAAAATCTTTCCCCAGATTGTATCTTTTTAAAAAAACTTATCTCATGATTTTTTGTGGTCTGGCTCTTGATCTTTGACTGGCATTCCCCTTTGGCCTTCTGAATGTATGAGCAGGTAGTCCTAACATCATCAGTTCGAATTCCAACTCTGGAAAGATTTGGAACTTTTCTCTAAGGATGGGATGGTGATTCATTCTGAACCCTCACAAGACACTCATGCAGCTGCCCCTGTTTCAAAATCAGCAGCCCCGCCAGCCTGTCTCCATCAGCCTTGAGAAAACAGGAAGCACCATGGCCACCACAGGAAGCGGTGTGCTCTTACACCCACCCCAAAAACTGAGCTGCTGAACCTATTGCAAAATGCTAACAGAACACTGCAGGGGACACTCAGAAGAAGGCGAGAAATCTGCTGACCTTGGGGCACAGACCTTGCCTGTGCAATTCTTAGCTTCAGTTTCTCAGGCCAACATGTCCTATGTTTCTCAGTCATTTCAGCTTAAATCCCCTCTAGTAAGACATTCTTACCCAGAATGTGAAGAGTTTTAGTTAGTTTGTTTCACCCCCAAAACACGGTAAGAAGCTTCTTGTCTGGTGGGCTGAGAGAGTGAAAGATAGGAATAGAGAAGGTGGAGAGGACTGTGTTTTGCTCATCATGATTAACTGTATACTCATTTCCTTGGCAACATGGAAGAAATGGGTGTTTTGGAGGTGGAGACTTGGCTGTGTATCTTGTGATTTTGATGTTTTTCATATTGAACAAGAAAAAAAAATACTTCTCACACTCTTGGTTGCAGAGAAAAATCTCTCCCATAATGTTTCTGTAAATGGAGTTACCTTCTGCATTTGAAAATCGGAGCACTATGAGCTGTTCTAAGTAGGTAACACCCTTTTCTGGGGGGTGCCATGGAATACAATTAGGAATGGCTGAAAGAGAACAGGATGTTACACAACCATCAAAAGTTGAGAGAGATACAGCATGCAAAAAGATTTGAAATTTGAGAGTGTTTTTTGTTATGTTTGGCTACTAAAAACCTCTTGATAATTTGTTCCAAAGGGCAGTTTATATGCTGAATAATGGATAACTATTTTTTTATAGGGGCTTTTAAATTATAAAGGCAAGATTTGTGAGAAACTGATTCAAAAGAAGTGCAATAATAAGAAGGCAGGAGAGGATCAGGAATGGAAGATGATATTAGCTATTGAGACTAGATCTAGGCATTCTTTTTCTGCTAGATGTATCCTTTGCCTAATAAATGCAGATTTGAGAATCTGATCCTAGAAATCCATCTGTTTGTAAATTCTTGTTAAATCACTCAAGTTGTTTTGTCAACAGTTGAAGCATTTAAAAGGTGGCCTTTCCCTCTTGTTTCAAAATTTGAAATGAAAAAGCGTGCCATTTTGGTTTGAAACAAATGTTTCATTCAGCTCATAACTAAATCTTGGGGGGATTTCCAATTTTGTAAGGAAATTGTAACAACTTCTTAGTATGAAAATTAATTCCCTAGCTTGCTTTTTCCTTCCCTTCCCTTCCCTTCCCTTCCCTTCCCCTTCTCCTTCTCCTTCTCCTTCCCCTTCTCCTTCTCCTTCTCCTTCTCCTTCTCCTTCTCCTTCTCCTTCTCCTTCTCCTTCTCCTTCTCCTTCTCCTNTCCTTTCCTTTCCTTTCCTTTCCTTTCCTTTCCTTTCCTTTCCTTTCCTTTCCTTTCCTTTCCTTTCCTTTTCCTTTCTTTTAGTAAAAGTCAATTATTCCTGCAATTCCAACCAAACTGAGAAAAGAAGTATTACTGGAAGATGGAGAAAATATTAAGAGTTATACTGCAAGAATGCAGAAAATCCTACACAGAGAAAAAAAAATATATTTGAAGACAGCAACCTGCTCTAGTGGGAGGTGTCCCTGCCTATGGCAGGGGGTTGGAGCTGGATGATCCTTGAGGTCCCTTCCAACCTAAACCATTCTATGATTCTATGACAGTGTTACCAGAACATTACACAAATACCTCTAGGAAGTGGGCTTGATGTTACTAAAGCAGCAATGCTGCACACAGAATCCTTAAGGGATCTTGCCTAGATGTGGATTACAGACCAATATTTAGGAGAGTGGATAAATGCATTACTTCTGCCACTCAGTACTAGCTCCTCTGTGTCTCTTCTTTGTCACAGTTCAGCTGATCACTCTCCATGGCCAGTGGAAATGCAGTTTTACCAGAAGTAAATTGTACGTTTTACCTGCTGCGTTACTACGGGGAAACTTCTAGCCAGATTTCTGTTCTCCAAATTGCTTTAGAACAGAATTTGTAACACTTTCAGCACAGCTTACTTTTGAAAACAGTTTGAAGTGAAAACTTCAGAATAATTCCTTTTGAAGTAACTCCTTCTATATAGATTGTTTCTGTTTTGCACAATCATTCATCAGGCTACTTCAGTTTTCATTACATCAACTCTCCTGACAGCATACCTCTTGGAATTTTTATAAAGCTCTTAAATATGCATTTTTTCCTGCCACAAAATACATTTTCATGTCATGTATGCACAGAGATGAGCCACATGAGTGGTGCCAATATTAACACATCCATATTCTCTTCATTTTGATCTAATACCTTGCTCTTCCTGCTGGTCATTCTGTCTGTTGGCTGTTCTCACAGATCGAAAAATATGAATGAAATCATGAGTGTTAGTGGACAGAATCCTGCCATGCTGTTTACATCTTTTCTCCTGAAAACTATTATATAGTTACCCTTTTCTTTTGGTGGCAGACTAGGCAAAATATGTGGCTGATGCTGTTTGTAGAATGTCTCAGCTTGCACAGACTTTCGATGGAGAGCTTAATGATTTTTATTTTATTTTTGGTGGACAAATCAGCATATTCTGAAACTCTCAAGTATGTCTTACCACTCTGCATCCAGACAAAAATAAAATTACTAGCTCACTTAAATTTGAAGTCTGCCTTGAATTGTGTCCCATTTGGAATATTGTGCATGTACTTAAGACAGGACTTTTGGGACTCCATCTCCTGGCCATATAAACACGAACAATAGCCCATCCTGATTAACAAAGAGATTCTTATCATGTATATTTCTGTGAAAATCCACTCTGAAAACCAAGCAGCCAGAAACAAACTGTTGCACTACTTCTTCCTTGTTTACTTTATTCATCTTTAAGTACAACTCACTATTTGCTTCCAACTGTTTTCCAGAGGTCTGATGATTCATTTCAACCTGTTTCTAGCTTAACATTTATTGAGACTGATTTTTTTTTCCTTATGACCAATCTAAAGTGAGTAGTATTAACTACTGCAAATAAAACAAATAATTTTGAAAGGGAAAAAAATCACACATCATCATTACTTCCACTGCACTAAAACACAGAGCCAATGGAGATGATCACGGAAACCAGGGGTTTTCAGTCTTCTCAAACTTTGTGTGCTTAATAGACTGTTATGCTCTGAAATTAGTACCTTATTAGTGGTCTGACATGTGGTATGAAAATAATATGTGAGGCATGAAACAGAAGGAAAGGGGTTCATTTTATGCAAATTAACTCAGAAAGTGTTCAGGACTAGTGATTTTTAAATGCTTAGGAAGCTGAGAGGTTCTTTTAGTCAGAAAGACTCTTTCCGGCCTCTCAGTGGAGAGGGCATTAATTGGTTGGATTTGACATAGCTCTTTGCAAGTCAAGTAGGTACAAAACTGCCTTTAAAGCTAGAAAAAACACCCTATGTGAAGAAAAGTATTAGCTTGTATTAAACGGTATCATGTGGGTGCAGACTGGAAAATGGAAAGCAGTCTTTCAAATGTGTGCATGATCAGTGTTTTCAAGAAGGGTTACATTTCAGTCAGTTTTTTAAAATACCAAGCTGGTAGTGTCCCTCCTGCCACTGACTCTGCCTAGACAGTCTCTGAGCTGGTTTGTTTAGTTTGCCTTTCAGATTTTCTAACCAGTATTACTGAAGCTCTCAGGTAAGGACCATTCATGTGTAGGTTTATAGGCCTTCACTGAGAGCAAGAGAATGCATTATTTCATAGAATGGTTTAGGTTGGAAGGGACCTCAAGGATCATCCAGCTCCAACCCCCTGCCATAGGCAGGGACACCTCCCACTAGAGCAGGCTGCTCAAGGCCTCATCCAGCCTGGCTTTAAACACCTCCAGGGAGGAAGCATCCACAACCTCCCTGGGCAACCCATTCCAGTGTCTTACCACCCTCACTGTAAAGAACTCCTCCTAATATCCAGTCTAAAGCTCCCCTCTTCCAGCTTAAACCCATTCCCCCTCATCCTGACATTACTAGACCTTGTAAATAGTCTCTCCCCAGCCTTCCTGTAGGCTCCCTTCTTTTCTCCACCAGCCACTCTACAGCACCCTTTCTTACTTCAAAACTATCTGTTTTGATCATTTAAAAAAAAAAATATTCTGCCCACTTCTCTCCATCCCTTCATTTGTTTTCTTAAATTCACTGGCAAAGTTAATCACTCAGGTTGTTCTGGACCTATACTGTATTTTCAGCAATCAGCAGCTTCTTTTAACCCCTTGTAACCTGATTGTGCTAAACTAGAACTCTGTATTTGGTTGTTATTTGGTTGTTTGTATTACCAAAACAGACCAAAAGAGAACTGGAGCAATGAAGGAAGGAAAATGAGTGGAAGGCTGAAAGCTTAAAACAGAGTTCCGTCACTTTCAGACTAGACTGTATTTTAGTCCATCAGTTTCTCAGTTCACCCTTAGGTCAGAACATAGGTTTTATTACATGAATTGAAGCATAGTTTTGTTTCACTCAAATTTCATCTCTATTTACAGTGTGAAAAGGAAACAATTTGTTCTCCTCTTACACACTTAAGACTTGATTTTCATAATTCCTGAGCATTCTTGATTTCAACTGCAGTTGTTGGAATGTTTATTCTACCACATATTTTATCAGTAAATAATCTTTTTCATAGCTGCATGTGATTTATATAGAATCAGTAGTACATTTGAAGGTAAACCAGTGTAAAAACTACTTTGAGCTTTTGTTGATGTATTCAGAGCTCAAGGGGAAAAGCAACATGAGTTTGATTTATTGCTTAAAGCTTCAGCTTTGCTTTAATAATATCCGTATCTAAAATATGCAAATTGTGTACTTTGAAGGACAGAGGGTTTCTACATACCAATTCCATTCTAGTTCCACCAAATTTTCTTGGAAGGAGTAGCTTCCTTATGTCAGGATCATATGACAGAGCTACAACTATGTTCAGGATAGAACTGATCTCAGAGGAAGAGCAGCTTTTTGTTTCCTTTATTTGTGAAAATTTTTAGCAGATTTAGCCTTATTAATTATTAATTTATGCATGTTCCAGCTTTCAGTTTTACAGATGCTTACCACACTTTTCCCCTTTGAGCAGCCAGAATGCTTGGACAAAGCTGTCCAAGAGCAATGTTTGTTCCGCTCTGGACATTGCAAAGGGACAGAGTGTAGCTGCCATAGACCTGCCTGGCAAATTTGCACTTGCTTATTCAGTAGCCCTCAGGAGTGTAAGGACTTTCCTTCAAATGATCAGATGGAAGATTTTCCTTAAGATGGGTTAATGATCACTTGGAGGAGATACCTTAGATCTCTGGTTTTCAGTGCTGCTTCTTTTGTGTTTTAATATTGTTTTCACTAAAGAATTAGATTGATTTTGGTGCAGCATCTTCCAGAACCATTAATTTCAGTCTCTAGCCTTCAAAAACATCAGTATCATTACCTTTGATTATGTGCAATGAAATTTAGCTTCATTCAGGATTTGCATTTCCTGGGAAGAAAAAGAATTAAGGCTGGCATGAGTGGATTAAAAAAAAAAAAAGAAGAAAGAAAGAAAAAAAGAACCTTTCTACTCTACATTTTTTCCAGTTGGTGATAAGCTTGACTGTATTACTCCCCCACCCATGCAAACCCTGAGCTTTGTCTGCGTAGGTGACAAATGGCATGATTTTGCATTTCTGTCTGCCTGCTCTTTTGGGTGAAGTAAAGCATTGGGGCTTTGCAGAATGGGACAGCTGAGTGAAATGCTTCTTTTTCTCTCTTCTCTTTCAAAGTGAATTGCACTGGTTCTTATGGGAAGGAAGGAGAAAATGGTGGGTTTACACACTCTTAGTGACTATTCTTTTCTTTGGCAATATTGGAATTTCCCCAAAGACTGTTGTTTCTTGTAGCTCCTCTAATACAGTTTTTCTTCAGTTTCTTTCCTAAGTCCCTGAGCTTCAACCAAACTTGCTTGCCTTCTTTCACAAATACAATGGAAAACGAACATTTGACTTATCCAGACCCTTTGGAATGACAGAGCTGTAATAAACTACAAGATGTGGAGGTATGGCAGCTGTTTGCCTTTGGTAAATGGATTTTATCAGAAAAGGTAGTGCTGATTTGTATCACTCAGCCACACCAAGGTTATACAAAGAGCAGCAAAGCCCCAGGAGCATAACAGCCGGTCTGCTCTTAACCTCAACTTTTATCTCTCACAGCCAGCTTCCTTCCCACACCACAAGCACCACATGTTATTTTACACTGAAGCAACACTTGGCAACCAAGGTCTGTCTGCCCAAATAATGGAAAGGGAAAAGGAGGATGCCATGAGCACAAGATTCATGGGCAGCATGAGGACTAACTATTACGGGGCAATGCTCTTCTAAACTGGTGCCAATCTACCACGGTGTTGGAATGGGTTTTTTATCAGCCGTTTCTTTTTATCTCAGGCTGTTATCTTCTCCTCTAAGTGATGAGAAGTGAATTTGACTAGCAACTGCGGAATGAAATCAGAGAAAGCTGAAGGAATTAGAGTAGCACCTGCTCCAGTCTGCCAGAAAGTGCCCGTGCCTAAAACCAGTGCTTCCTTTGCCTAAAACCAGTGCTTCCTTTGGGTATATATTGTACCCAGAGGCTGGTGGCAACTCCTGTAAGGTTCCATGGCTAAAAGGTCACATTAGCCCGTATCTTACATGACATTGAGCCCCATGAGTAAGCAGGGAAACTGACTGTACTCTCTTACACATTTCCTGTAAATCATCCCTACAGGGGCAAGAGTGTTGCTTACTGGATTTCACAGGTGAGACCTTCCAAAGCCTTTGACAGGGGATAAATCCCTGAGCATATGTGCCTGGAGGACAGAAAAAAACAAAGGAAAATCTAAAGTCCAAGAACGAAAGTCTGAGTAAGAATATATTGGTATACATTAAATTACTAAAAAGCAGGACAGATACTTGGTTGTTGAGGGTTTTGTGATCAATACGTTGCAGAAATCAGAACAGTATTTCTTACTCTTCATTTCCCTGACCTGCAACATAAAGCGAAAAGCCGTTTATAAATATGAGATGGGGTAGGCAAAAAAACCCCAGACAGCTGCACAGACTAGCAGCTGTGACACACACAGGAAATTTGGATGGAAAGAACCATTAGTGCATTGAGACCATCTCCCTGCCTGTTAGCAGGGTCAGCTCCCTTTTAGCAGACTTGTAAAAAGCAGCTCCTTCATGACAGTCTTAAAGATTTTCTCCTTCTAAAATTACCTCTAATTAAGGGGAAAAGCCTTTTAATCTGTCAGTCTTTGCTTCACATTTTCTAATTTGAGCTTGTGTCCATCCTGCAACAAAAACAGGCCAGTCATCTGTATTTGAAAGACATGCCAAACTACCATTTTGCTCTGTATTGTCTAGGTAGAGACTCTTCTTTTGTTGTTCTACAGCAGGGTCAGTTTCATGACAAAGCCCATCCTAGCATAGACATATGATGACTAGAAATAGCTATTTTGAGACAAATTTGTTGAGTGATAAATGTGTGTCTTAGAGGAAATAGCAGGCAAGGCTGCACATGCCCCTTGGCCAAAATGCACATCTCCCATCAAACCTCAAATATTACAGTTTTGGTTTGTAGATAATCTGCTTATCCTTTCAGTCCCTCAGGAATGAAGATAAGCACATGCTCAGATTTTAGAGACTTTGTGGCATATCTGTCCTTGGGTCATCCTGATCAGATCAATCCTCATTATCAATACAGGCTGGGGGGGTGAGGTGGTAGAAAACAGCCCAGTGGAAAAAAAAATTGGGAGTTCTGGTGGATAGAAGCTGAATATGAGCTTAACAGTGTGCACTTGCAGCTCAAAAGGCAAATCACATTCTAGGCTGAATCAAAAGAAATGTGGCCAACAGGTCAAGAAAGGTGATTATACCACTTTGCTCCGGTGAGACCTCACCTGGAGTACTGCATCCAGCTCTTGAGCTGTCAACACAGGGCATGGATGTGATGAAGCAGGTCCAGAGGAGGGCCATGAAGGTGATCAGGTGGCTGGAACACCTCTCCTACAAACACAGGCTCAGGGAAGTGGGGCTGTTCAGCCTGGAGAAGAGAAGGCTGTGGGGAAACCTAATAGCAGCCTTCCAGTACCTGAAGGGGGCCTACAAGAAGTCTGGAGTGGGACTGTTTGCAAAGGCCCATAATGATAGGATGAAGGGTATTGGTTTGAAACTAGGTAAGAGTAGGTTTAGATTAGATGTTAGGAGCAAATTCTTTATGATGAGGGCAGTGGAACACTGAACTGAACACTCCAGGCTCCGTACCTAGAGCTATTCAAGGTCAGGCTTGACAAGGCTCTGAGGAAGCTGACCTAGTGGAGGATGTCCCTGCTGACTGCAGAGGGCTTGGACTAGATAATCTTTGGAGGTCCCTTCCAACCCAAACCATTCTGTGATTCTGAGTTTTCTTGCTGATAATCTGACCAATTTAAAATCAATTCAGAGGGAAAAAAAATCTAAAGTAAATGTTCCATGTCTAACTGGATAAATTTTATGGCCATTCAGTGTGCAGGGTGTAGTCTATCCAAAACTCAAACCTTTTGTTTTATCCAGTAGTTGCACACTACTGAAGGTACTCAATGGAACTTTTCTGAAGAATGACATCTGGAATACTACTAATTGCATTGCAAAGTGCATGCTCTGAAGTCTTGTCTGGCTCTCAAACCCACTTTAGCATCTTCACCATCTTGCCAAACATAGAAAACCATATGTTTTCTGTCGAAGTCCCAGAGCAAACCATGTGGAAAACAAAGAGCTATAAATAACTCCTTCCCAACATGAAAGGTGACTAATCTGCTGTTTCAAATAATGACATACTCCAAAACCCCAACATTTTCTTTTGTTTTTACCTGTCTTTGTAGAAAAAGCCACATTACTGTGCTCTTTTTATGATCACCTTGCTTGAAATCTCATCCTCCTACATTTGAGGTTCTCTTTCAAGTCTCAGATCCTTGTAAAAATGTCACTTCAATTACCTTTGTGCAAATAACTTCTGCGCAAAAGTAGACTTTATAAAAGAAAGTGAGATTTCAAATGCTAACATAGGAGAACATGATCCTTTGGGGTCTGGCTTGTAATCCTGGGATACTGGGTTCATTTCCTGATCCATAACTCATTACTCAGCTACTTATACTCTTTATGCCTTTATTTGCCCTGTCCATTATAGCAGAGTATGTGTTCAAGGCTGTTCAGTGCACTGTTTGAAGTAAAATACTGTCTGTAAAGAAAAGTACAACATTTTGAGATCTTTGGTTCAAAAAAAAAAAAAGGTACAATAGGATGTTTTCTCAGTAGAGTTGGGATGGGTATGTTTGGAACTATGAGATCCATAAAGCACATGATAGGGAAGTTTATACACAGCTTTAAGTTCTATTTTTAACTAACCACCTCCTAATTACTATTTGCTATTTTGTGCTGTGAGCCACACAATGATAGTTGAACAGAGCATGGGAGATTATTTCATTTGTTGTTAAAAAGGAATTTTTTTCACATGATCTAAGTCACACAGTTAATGTAAGTTACTAGCTGTATTTTTTTTTTGTTTATTATCTTCTTTTCTCTCTATTAATATCTTCTATGGGTTCTGTCATTCACTTATTGCTTTTGATTTCAAGTGCAAGATTTTTCTTGCACATTTGTTGTTTCATCCAAATGTTGTTCACGCCTGCTGCTAAAATAATAGCAGTAATAACAATTGCTAATGTGTTGAAAATCAATTGTTTGCTACAGTATTTCATAATTCCTGAGTAGTTTGTTATTTTGAGTTTATTATGTATTTTGATAATCTTAGGGTGAGTCATAGTTTGTGGGGAAGACTGTCAGTAAATGAAGAACTGAAATCTTTATTGCTTTTCCATATTTTGGTTTTGAGTGCAGCATTGTCTGTTTGTTAGCTGGTTTTAAAATAAGAACTTGGAAGAGAACAGTGGAGGAGGAGCAGTATCCCAGTGAAAGAAACTGCAGCCTTCATCTGTGAATGAAGTTTATTCTTTTCATTAATTAATTTTCCTAGATTCTTCTAACATCACAGTTCATCTTGCATTTCTGCAAATGTTCCTGACAAATTAGTTTAGAGAATCTAAGAGTGGAGGTTTCTCCTTTATACTTTAGCAAATCCATTCAGAGTCTGTGTGTTAGTTTAAAATAGGAAAGTTAAATCTCACTGGGCAATGAAAATATAGCTTCAGAAAGCATTTATCTGCAGGTAACATTTTTTGGTGTTTATAACCTTATGCATAGAAAATTTTGATCATCATGAAGATTTTTGGATGGCTTGATAATAATCTGTCCTCTCCCGGTGTTTTGCAAGGTGGCTCAGACTCCCTCTTTGACATAACTTACCCTCATTCCCTGCATATTTTTCATACTTTGTTTCTCTGTAACTCTGTATGTCTGGGCATCAATGTCTCTCTGACTATAACCATGACTCCTCCTACCTCTTTCTTCTCCGTGTCCTATGTTGTCTAATGCTCTCCAAGTCATTCTAATCCATGCATTTCTTTCCAGGTTCTGCACCATTTTGTTTCCTCAGCACCCTGCTTTGTTAGGTATCCAGTTATTGTGATGAAAAGGCAAACCATAGTTCAGTTCCAGCTACACGCTTAGGAATAAAGTCTGTTGTAACTAAGCACTGTAACAAAATATTTTTGCAGGGCAAATATGTCCTCTGTGTGGGAGGCCAACTTTTCAAATGTGCAGTGTATCATCTGAAAAATTCCCTTGGGGCTCTGACTGTAGGCAAATCTCTTAGAAACTGGTTCCAAATGGTGTTTCATGGTGAACTGTCCAGACAGTGTCTGTTCAGCAAGGCTGTCTTGTAACAAGCCAGAATCAAATCTTGGTTGTGTGTGTACATGTATTTTATCCTAGCCCAAATGAGGAGAGCTCAGCCAGCTTCACCCAAAGAGCCAGTGCAGGAGGAGCTAGGACAAAAAGCAGTGATTCCATTTTGACACAGGCAGGAAACAATGAGAGGGAGGGGGGCTTGTTTCTGCAGCATAAATAACATTTTTCTGACTCCCATATCATGATTCAGCAGCTCTGATGTCAATTTACAGTAACAAAGGAGACGGAGATGGTTTTGGGAAGGAGTGTTGACAAAAGCATCTTGTACAACTTCCTCTGGGCTCCTCAGCTGTGTTATCAGAGGTGGGCAGCCGCATAGGACAAGCCCCACATTTGGGGAGCAAAGCCCCAGAGTGCTGAGAAGAGGTCTGTGGCAATAGCAAGAAGTTAGGGTGGTAGATAAGCTTTCACACTCAGATCTGTGATCTTTATAGGGCCACTGGCTCTGCCAACCAGGAGATGCATTTGCTCAACATATGTAAATGCCTGTGCTGGGAAAAAACCACACTGGGCACTGTTCAGAGCATAGCTCATCTCTGATAGTACATAGCTCAGAAATACAGGTTGAACCTAAAAATGTCATAGTTGGTCAAACCATTTTTTAGAACCTTGCAATACTGACTTGAAGTTTTCTTGTGTGTGTCTGTTTAGACTTTTCAATTTTGGCAGTTTCATGTTTTCACGTAACAGAAGACAAAATACAAAACACCTAGCAGTGTGAAGTTGTGGAGGAAGAAAGATTTGGCAGTGCTGAAACTCACTACTTCTTTGAGCTATCTTTTCTTTCCTGTTTTTGTATCTGATATAGGCCTCATCTTTGAGATGCCATGCCTGCATCCCAATTTTATGCTTCTAAGACTTACTTCAAGTTGGTCTTTACACAACTTTTCTTGCCTAGGGCTGCTTATTTCCTTCCTCTAATCATTCCTCTTGATGTCTCTACTAAGTTCACTTCTACCTGCACCTTTTCATTGCTATCAGCAGGAAATACTTGATTGCTCACCTTGGATGCTGCCTGTGAATTTTGTCTCACCAAAGCTTCAGGTTTCTCAGATTACTGGTAACAATGACTGTTAGTTGAACTTCAGTGGCAATTCTCTATGCTATTCTTGTTCTGAATTCTCCTCCATAATAATGCCTGCCATTGAGTTTCAGTGTTGCCTTTGGCACACCCACTATTGCCTCAGTCCTGGGCTTCTTTGTCAACTAGAAAAGAAAAGTGGGAAAAAAAAAAAGGCCTTCCCCCACCTACTCTGAAGTACCTCAAATGAACTTTGTTGTCAATTGCATTTTCTTTTAGTGCCAGCTTTATATAACTTCTGTCACCTTAGACAAACAGAAATGGAAAAACCCTGATCTCATAGTTTTCTTCTGTCTTTGAGAACATATTCCATAATGCATGTCAGACTGAAATATATCAGGAGATGTTCTCCATGGTCTTCTCACAGAATTGTTTGTACCAGCCTACTGAGAATTTTGTATTTTACACAATTGGAGGCTGCACAGATTCATCAAAAGTCTGGAAGGAGATTGTAAACCACTCACCTCTGCACTGTCGTGGCCTCCTCATCAGGAGGATAATGAACTAAGCTGTAATACCTTGACTTGTAATTTGAGCCGTGAATGCTAATAATGGTCTCTCCTGGTGAATTTATTTCTCTTTGCTGTCTTGAAGTGGGCATTGTTCTGAATCACAGTATCAATGCTTTGGAGATCCTTTTGCAGTCCATGAACCCCTTCATTAGTGGGGCCTGATATTTAACCTTTCCTGCACACCATTCCTCAGTGTGTAAACACTCATCTTACAGCTCGTCCAAGTAATGGCTGCTCTACTTACAGGCTGTATGGCACTGTACAGTCTGGAGCTTGCAGCACGTCAGGTGGGTGACAGCACAGATCTTACTACTCAGAGTAGCTGAGACTGTGTGACTCTTGGCATTAGCATTCAGGATATGGACCTCACCAGGGAGGGGTATAGATCTCACTCTGTGCAGAGAATGAAAGTGTGAATGTGGTGTAAAGTATTAAAGTATTGGTATACCTGCAACACTTAATACTGAAACATCCATACTGGACTGCAGCCCATCGGCCAAAGGGCAGGAACCATTGTTTGGGCCATACTCTGGAGACATGAGGAATATGCCTTAGGTTGTAGAAATCAGGGATGTCATTATTAACACTGAAGAACCTATGGAAACCCTGGTCAGAAGGCAGCATTAAATACATTTAGATACAGCATAAAGACTGTATATTGAACACCTAACACACACTGATACCCAACTTAAAGGGTAACATTGTGGCTTCATGAGTCTGAAAGCTCAGCAAAGAACAATCCCATGCTGGCTTCTGATAGAAGTTGAGATTTTTTCTAGGCTTTGCAGCACTATTTGTTATTCACAGTCACGTAGATTTCCCTTCCTTTCCTCTATTATATTTGTTAAGACTAGGTAGAATATCCTTTCAGGACGAATCTCAGTTCTAACTTTTGTAAATTTCTTATAGAACATCTGACACATTTCACTTGTCTCTTCTTTCTCCAACATGACACTGAAATCTGCCCGGGTAAAACAGCACTTCTGAGGCAGTCCATTTATTCCTTACAAACATCAACAAAGTGCACGGGATCAACTGACCTCCCAGCTGGAAGCTGTGCATCTGTGCATGGACACAGGCATACAGCAGTCACTGGGACTAGCAGACAAAGTTGTGGTGCACACAGAGTTAATATGCTGACAGAAACACTGAGGTTTACATCTGAAAAACCAAATATAAAAATAATATGATGAGTAAGACTAAAATTCCCTGTTCTGAGCTTCCATGGGGCTGGCTCCCCTCCCCCCCCCACCTCAGGGCTCAGCAGTCACTTCTCCTTTTCTACTGTGCCTTGCAGAAATGTGTCCTGGGATGAGTCAGAGCAGGACTTCCAGGCAGCAGCATTACTGCATTTGGCTCCCATCAAACAGCAGGCAAAAATGCCTACTGCTCGGGCCTTGATACTTTTTTCACATACTTGGAGGGTTCTCCCTCTGATTCACTTCTTACCCCCTGATACTCTTTTTTTTTTATGATTCGTAAGATCAGACAGAAATCATTCTGTTGGAAAGGACCTCTGGAAGCTACTTAGTGCAGTTTTCTGCTCACAGCTTCATGATTAGGATCATAGAACCATAGAGTTGTTATGGAAAAGACTTTTAAGTTGCTTGGAAAAGACTTTTAAGATCATTATGTCTAACCACTATCTAACTCTGACAAGTCTGGTGCTAAACCATGCCCCTTAACATCACATCTCTGCCTCTTTTAAACACCTCCAGGGATGGGGTTCAACCACTTTCCTGGGAGCCTATTTCAGTGTTTGATAACCCTTCCAGTGAAGAAGTTCCTTCTAGTATCCAATCTAAATTTCCCCTGGTGCAACTCGAGGCCATTTCCTCTTGTCCTATCACTTGTCACTAGGGAAAAGAGACCAAAACCCACTTCCCTGTAACCTCCTTTCAGGTAGTTGTAGAGAGTGGTAAGGTTTCCATCTCCTCAGCCTCCTTTTCACTAGATTAAACAACACCCAGTTCCCTCAGGCACTCCGCATAAGACCTGTACTCCAGGCCCTTCACCAGCTTCATCGCCCTTCTCTGGACCTGCTCCATCAACTCAATGTCTTTTTTTTTGTAGTGAGGGCAAATTAGATCAAGTTGCTCAAGGCCAAGGCCAGGTGAACTGGTAGTCTTCAAGAGATACCTCAGACACAGCAACCTTGGACATCTCTTTGAGTGCTTGACCACCTTTGTTCTAAAAATGTTCCTGCCCTGTCCATTTTCATGGTCTGTCCCTGTTTCTCTGCTTGCCTGTGCCCCATCTGTCAGTGCTTAACAGGTAGTCTTACACATAGGGAATCCCAGAGATGTTTTTATGTTGCCTCTCAATAGATTTTGCAGGGGCTCTGATACCTTTTATTTGCAGTTAGTGAACTTTCAGAACACCAGTCATATTCCACCTTTTTTCAAAAGCCAGCTTCTGACTGTACAACAACAAAAAATAAGAAAGTCCTGGTGACAGTACAGAGAGCACTGTTAGGTGTGAGGGAGCATGAATTTACTAAGTCACTACGATCCTTTTATTAGCAAGTTTTATGGTAGAAATTCCAGCTGCTAAAATGTCTTCCTAGGAAAGAGCAGCCTCCATGGTGGCTCAGGGATCCAGAGTCCTCTGGAGGGTCCCATCATTCAACCAAAGCAGATGTTTGCCAGGCTTTCATGAGAGAATCAGTGCCTGAACCCCACTGAGTCTGTGCCTGCCTAAAGGAAAGTCTCCCACAGTGCCAGGCTGAGGGAAGGTTTAGTACCATCCCTCAGCTTGGGCTATTCCCATCCTGCCAGCACTTTGTTATCTCCACAAGAGGCAACCTGCAGTATGGTGGTACCAGACTGACTTCTCAGCCTTGGCTGCACGCAAAGCCCAGGCACAACACTGAGATGGAAACTGTAATGTCAAAGCAAGCTATTGCCAGGCTGTCACTGGGAGACGGCGTCCAGCTCCCCGCAGCGTTTAGTATTTTACAGAAGCCACTCACGTAGTGTTAGCCTTGGGTTTAGTTGCTTGTATCCAGTAGTTGTGTGGAACAGTGGATCTAATCTATCAGGTTATATCTTCTTCCCTGCCCTCAAGCTGGCAAAACTCCCAGTTTCCCCACAGAAAGGCGTCTTAGCTCAAGCCCCACCAAGAAAGGTGAAGGGGAAGCTGCTCACAGCCCAGCAGTCCTGTTTTGCAGGCAGGCAGCACCGCCGTGCGATGTCTCTGCAGAAGTGCAGCTGGAACAGCTTAACAGCACAGCCGCATTCCCAGCACGACTTTCAGCTGCTTCCGAGGAGCTGCAAACACCAAAGCCAGCTAGGAGTGTGAGAAAACTGATTTTCCCTACTTGACTAATACTTTTGAGTGGCTGAATTATTCAGTTAAAAAAATATTTGCTCCAAAATTGTGTCACACTGCAGGGATATACATTGGCTCTTGTGGATGCACATCATGCAGGCCTTCGGGTGCTGTGCTTGAGGAATACCCTACAGCTCTGTCTTCATGAATGCCAGTGAGTTAGAAGGGGTTTATGTGTTATTTTACCGAAAAGCTGCTTCAGTTTCATCATTGCCTCATTTTGGGAAGAAAGACACAGGAGACCTCAACAAGGGTAAGCTGGGAGACACCCAGAAAAATGTTTTAGAGAGGCAAGAATATCAATAACAAGCCCAAGAGAACTGGATATATAGTGTCTGGTTTTCTTAGTCTGCTTTTAAAAGGGCTCTGCTTTTTCTTCTCAGATGAGGAAATTATTCAGTAAAAAATACAAAAGTATCCTTTCCAAAGAAGCCAAGCTGAAGCAGCTCTGTGGCTTACATGAGCCAGAACATGGTCCCAGATCCCTGCTACCCTTGTCTGATTGCTGTTGTGACAAAATACCAGCTTTTGGACCCAGCTTGCTGGGCTCTGATTTTGCTACACTAATCGCTAGACTATGACTGAAAATTAACTATACCGCCACAACTAGGAGAAAGCTCCATTTGATGCACATTGTATTAGCAACTACCAGCTGATGACATGAGCTACCAAAGCTATACTTTATCCAGAACTCTTCCTTTGTTGGCTTAGAATCATAGGGGGTCATGTCAGGGGCTGGAGGGGATCTCAAAAGATCATGTAGTCCAACTTGCCTGCCCGAGCAGGATCACTTATACCAGATCACACAGGAATGCGTCCAGGCCAGTTTTGAATATCTCCAGAGAGGGAGACTCCACAACTCCCCTGGACATCCTGTTCCAGTGTTCTGTCACCCTCACAGTGAAAAAATTCTTCCTCATGTTTAAATTTAAATTAAACTTCCTAAGCCTCGGCTTCCACCCATTGCCCCTTGTCCTGTCATCTGGCTTATGGTGGGATGACATATAACCTGACAGTCTTGGAGTGAAACTCTACATTACTGAAGTCAAAGCCAGTCCCCCCATGCTTCTGAGACCATGATACTGCTGCTGGCTGCAGTGGTTTGAAATGCTCAGCATGGCTTGATTTATCTAAGGAGGTGTCTGCTGCAACTGTGATAGTCACAGGTAGGATCAACAGGGATCTGTGCCACTTGAGCAAGACTGGGGGTTGTTATTCTGGCAGCAGGAAGGCAGCTGTGGAACACAAGAAACATAAACCTTACCACTTGAGAACAAAATAGTTTTTATTTAAAACCTCACTTCCAGAATTCAGCTTCCTGGATCAATGTTCTGTTTGGAAGTGAGGAAGATAAAATTTTTCTTACACTGCCTTTGCAGTGCAGCAGTGTGTAGGGTTACATTACATGACAGCAGAAAGGGCTGCTACACCAGCGCAGCTAAACCAGCACAGGCAGTGGCAGCTGTCTCGGTTCCTAACTACTGCCCCAGGGCGTGACATTGGTCTGATGTAACGCAGCCAAGAGAGAAACTGCAGAGAGAAACGTCACCATCAGCAACGTCTCCCTGGGGCATGGAATTAATTCCAAAAACAGGAGTGAGAAAGAAATCGTGTCTCGGAAAGTGGTTGGAAACTGAAGGGTACATCAGTAAATTTGGAAAGGGTCAGTGCTGGAAACCACGTAGCTTCAAAATAGTTCTGCTCATATGAAAGTCAGTCTTGGTTCTCTCATACACTTTTTGAGTACGTAGAGAATCTGCAAATCTCTTCGAGAACTCTCAGTCGGGCCCCCTGTGCTTATGGAACTTTGGGTTACACAAATGACATCCTGAAGGCTGTGATCGACCTCTAACGGGGGCAGGGACTATGTGTTTAGAAGTCATTGCATCCTTCAAAAACATTGTGAGGCCGTGTCCTACAACAGGGGGCCACACTTTCCTCTCCTGTAGCAACTTCCACAAGTCCTGCTGTGTTTCCGCGGTGCATTCTTCGTGCTTCTGCAGCCCCAAGAAATCGATCACCCCGTGAGGCAGCGTTCTCTGAAAATGTGGAAAGCTGTGGGTAGCATATTGCAGAAAGACAGGGCTGTCCCCGCCCGCAACTTCTCCGCACCTCGCCTGTCGGCCGGGATGCGCCCTCAGGGGCCTCGCGGCGGAGCTCGGGACGCTCCCGCTCGGGCAGGCTGACAGGACGGCGAGGTGCGTGGGGCCAAGGCCGGGCTGGGCCGGCTCAGTCCCGGGCCGTCCCGTACTGCGACGGCGGGAAGTGGGGCAGCAAGACACAGGAGCTGCAGCTAGTCCCCGCCGGGCTGGCGACGCTGGTGACGAGGAGGCCGGCACCGACGTGGCCGGCCGGGGGAGGCGGAGCCGAGGGGCCGCCGGGCGGGGCAGGCCCGCGCCGAGCCGAGTGGCGGCTGGATGGCAGCGGCGGCGCACGGTAACGGCTGCTCGCGGCCGAGCGGATGGGGGCGGGGGGTGGCCGGGCTATTCCCGCTCCGCTACTGCGGTGGCTAGGGGGGATGGCTGGGACCGAGTTCGGCCGCGCAGCGCCGGCGGGACGGGGTAAGCGGGGGCGGCAGTGGGTAGTGCTGCCCGCAGTGAAGCCGAGTCCGGCACTGGTGGGGCCAGGCCTGGCTGGGCCAAGTACGGGACAAGTTTGCGAAGGACGTGATGGGGCAGCGCCTGGCCGGGCCGCTGCTTAGCGGGAGCCGTACTCCGGCCTGGCGAGACCGTGGGCTCCACGCCGCCTGCTCTGGGGCCCCAGCTACGCCTGGGCTCCCGGCTCGCCTCGGTCCTGCCCGCTTTCTCCGCAGATGACTGCCGGGGCGGCGCCTTGCCCGAGGCTGGAGCTCAGCCCCTGCGGGACGCAGCGCAGAAAGTTTTGGAAATTGTTCCTCCGGCAGATGATGCCACGGGAAGGTCCTGGTGCGGGGGAGGGAGGAGGGTGGAACCACGCTCCCCGTCGCCCCCGCGGGACGATGTCCTTTATCTGCCCCGCCGCAGTCACCATCGTGGACTGGCCGGGATCTGTGCGGCCACAGTGGCACATGGACCACTGGGGGCAACTGGTCCTTTAAGGCGCTTGAACGGAGTTAATTACACACTCACCCTCTCAGGCAAATATGTCTCCCTTCGCGTTGGGTCAGTATTCCGCATTTCTCCATTGTCAAGCCCGAGCCGTCTGGCTCCTCGGACCTGTCCGCCGTGAACCAGGAGAGCGGGGCTGCCGAGCGGACGGAACCTGACCTGGGCTGGGCGAGGGCCGCAGCACCGTGGGGCTACTCGAGGAGGCAGCTTCTGGCCGGCCTCCGCTCATGCCGCCCCGGTGAGTGGTGGGAGGAGAGAAATCCCACCCGGACCCGAGGAGATGAACGTCGCTGGTTGACCCCCAGATTTCCATCTTTCATCCCTGATCGGATGGGGAAGGAGTCGCTGTGTCCTGAGCTTCTGTAGTGTTCCTTCAGTGCTTTGACTGGCTTCCTTGCCAACTCTCAAGTTTGCATGGGGTCTGTCATCTGCTCTGATCCGGGGCACTTCGTTCTTAATGCTGTGTATCTCCAGCGTTTGCCTGCTCTTAACGTGCTGCGATGTGCAGAAATGCGAGTTTCTGCACAGGTGGTTTTATAACAGAGGGGAAAGGGCAAAGAGTCTTACCAGAGCAGGGTATTTCTTAAAGGTGGGCAGTGACTTCGAGAGAAGGGAATGCTCCATGGGACTGAAGACCTTTTGTGACTCTACTGAGGTCAGGGCTTCCAGGAGGAATTCAAAGCTCTCCACAGGGCTAAGGGAGGGAGCTCATGGAATTTTTTATGGCTGAAAATTATGCTTCCTCCCTGGAAAACAACTTTTTTTTTTTTTTTCCATTCCAAGCGGTATTTTTTGCAACTGTAAGCCTAGGCAACCGGCTTCCAGGGAAAATACTTGTAAGAAAGCCCTTTTCATTTTTCCCCCAACGGCATCTAAAATGCCATTGTGTGGCACGGAGCAATTGTGCTGAGACAGAACTGAAGCTGTGATCTGAAAAGGGAGAGTGTTGAGGGGTGGGGTATGTTACATAGGAGTCATCATATCAATATTTTCTGTTTTCCAGTAGGTTTTTGCCTTGACAGTTTCAGTTTTGTCTGTTTTCTCAGGCACTGCTTGCCGCAGAGGTGCTTCGGTGAGCGCTGTGAGGTGGAGGAGGCTGCGGGAGCCTCGTGGGAGGAGGGCAGGAGCTCTTTTCCTGGCTTGGTGCACAGCCTTCCTCTGCCTTCACTAGAGCTGAGGTGTAAATAGCAAATTCTCATTTGTTTGTTCTTCCCAAGTTGGGAAGCTCACGGTTATTAGAGTTCTGAACGTGCTGCAGAAGGAGCTAAGTCTGTCTGTCTACTGAACGCTCAGCTCAGAGACCTGCACAGGACATGTAGTGATCTCGAGAAAGCTGTCAGTGGTGGCAGTGACCAAGCTGTGATCCCAAACAATGGGCTGTCAAAACTGACAAGTAAATGATGCGCTGGCTATTTCTCTGCCATGCATGTTCTTAAACAGGTCATAAAAGCTTCCTGAGAAAAATATCTCTATAAACCCAGTTATGCCTCTGCCTCATAGTGGCCATAGACTTCTCTGAGAAGGTCTTTAAGGTCCCTTCCAAACCAAACCATTCTATGATTTTTTAAAAGGTGGTTAAGATAGATTAGGAAGAAATAAATGCTGAGAATACACTCTAAAAAAATAAATGGACACAAAGATCAGTTTAGGCGTGTCCTGGATGTTGGACCAAATTCCTCATAGGTGGCTTATAGGCATCAGGAATTTACTGCAAGATACGTGGGGAAGTTCTTGAGCCACAGGGTAACAATGGGCAAGCATCACAGCTGTGAAGAAATTGGTTTTCTCTAATTTAACCAAAAAAGAAGGACCCATGGGCCACAGAGAGTTGACTGACACAAATGTGAGGTAGGGGAGTCAGTTTCCTACCTTTTTATGGCCGTTTATTGTCCACCACCATTCCTTTTTGGGGGACCTCATGTTTTTGATTCTGGAAGAAGGACATAGAGCCAGGTAGGTAGCTTGTTTTTAGTGCTTTGGACATGCCATTTGTCCTTTGTGCTTTTGTCCTTCTCCAGGTTTTGGTCATGTCTCAAAGACACTTTCAGGTGTACCTTGAGGCAGATGTGTGCTATGAGTGTGGAGAACAACCTGGAAGAAATGTGTTTGTTGGATCAGTTGTAGTGATGACAGCGTTGCAGAAGAGGCCAATTTATGCCACTTCCCATCATTGCTGTTTGAGGTTGTAGGGGGTGCCAGTCTTTTTTCAGAGCAAGAAATTCTCTTAAGTGCTGGTTGTTCTGCAGCAGCTGGTAAGCAGAGAGAACTCTGTGTCTGGTGGCCTTAACTGTCCCATCACCTCCCTTGGCAGACCCATATAGACCGATGACTTCAGCCTGTGTGGCTACATGAGACAGAAGGAATTCTCTTCAGTTAGGGGACAGCTAACATTTTCAGAGCTCCCAGTCTTTTTATGATGGTGTTTTCTGTGGTTTCTTTCAACGAGAGATTTGGAGGATTCCGTTCATAGTTTTACCGTAGTTGTGTGTGTCTGCATAGCTGTGAGGTAGCCTGAATCCCAGGGAGGGATTCTAGAAGGCCTGGCAGCATCCAAGGTACATTGGTGTGGTGGAGCTGGGCAGTGGGTAGTATCTCTGTCCCATTAGCCTCTCCTCACAGTTGTTACTGGTGCTTCCAGCATCAGCCCAGCTTTGTTCACTTCATGGCCTTGAATTGGTTCGTTGTTTTGAAATGGTTGTGCCAATAGTGATTTACAACTGAAAAGCTGCCTCTTTCTTCAGGTCCTAGAAGTAGAACAACAATCTCACCAATTTATATTGAGTTACAGGTGCAAGGCTGGAGGGACTTCAAGAAAGCATCAAGTCTTTGCAATGAAACAGCACTGGCATTAGCTGTATATTCTGTTTTCTTAAAAAAGAACAGTGCTGGAGATTCTGCATCATAGGTTACCTGTTCTGGTCACCACTTTGGCCCTGTGTAGATTTGTTTCTTCATACCCAGGCTGGATCTTGTATACCATTTGAGCTGATACTATGATGTGGTAGAAGAGTTGAGCACTTTCCCCCTTTATTGTGACTTCTAATGTATGTGGACTTTTCTGTTCCATTCACTGTTACCATTTTAAGACTAAACACACTCAGATCCTTCAGGGTTTTTTTTTCCCCAGGTCATGCTTTCTATGCTCTTGATTTGTGTTTCTTTCCAATGCAATGTTTCCAATTTCTGCATCTGTTTCATACAGAAGAATATGTGAGGCTGAGTGAGATTGTGTTGGCTGAAGTCTCAAGTGTATTGAGTGGCATGGAATCACTGTATCTGTGTCACTCTGGCAATGTAGCTACTAATATGTCCCAGGATGTCGTTTGCCTACTTTGTAGCAACAGAAGCCTGGTGGCTTGGAATTAATTTCTGAATCAATTAAATGCTTCTATGCTTTCTTTTCTTTCCTTTCCTTTTCTTTTTTTAATGGCACATCAGAATTGCTGTTTTGTCATGGTCATTTGATTGATTTTTTTTTTAATTTGCCCTTATTATACTGGTTTTGTATCAATCTTTGCTGAGAATGGTTTAATAGTATTCTCTCTATAGGTTTAGGTTCCTGCAGCCAGATCAATATGCTGCAACAAGATGCCACAAAATCCTGAGCTGGTTTGAACTTGTTACTTGGGTTCTGTGTGGGTCAGTAGTTTACACTTGATCAGACATTATGTTGCTACAAAAAGCTTCAGTGACTTTGGCACAGCTAGCCTTGCCAGTGTCTTCACTGGTTTGTTCTTGTATCCTCCTGCTCCCGATGTCCATGGTTACTGTGCTTGGAGCTCAGTGTTCTGCTTCACAAGAGTCATGCGACCCTCTCCTTTTTCTTATTGATCACTGCAGCCAGGCCTTCCTCCTGCAGTGATTTATCTCAAGGACTGAAACTGGAAAAGGGCCAAGCCTTTAAAAATTAGTTTTTCCTGTTAGTTTGTTCTGACTCCGTTTGTCAGGTGTGAGCATAGGGAGGGGATGCTTCATGAGGGGCTGGGGAACAAGGAGCAACTCTACCCTTTTTATCTGCAGTGAGCCCTTAGATTGGCTCTGACATCCTGATTTATTTCTTGATAATTTTAGGCCCCTTTCTGTCTAGCTGTTACTTAATGCTTTGCTATCTTTATCACTTTCTTATCTTGTAGGTAACTACAAACTGATCATTTAACTTGATCAAGAGTTTCAGAGGATTTCTTAAGTCTTCTCCCACCTTTTTTTTTCTTTTTATAAAGGTAGGTGAGGCATGATGCTTCTCCAGCCTTCTGTGGCCTTCCCATATTCCTATAAATGTTCAAAGATGGTCACTAATGCTTCAGAGACGACTTTGGTTCCTTATATGCTTTCAGGTGAATGACATTATTCTCTTACAATCTGCAGCTGGTTTATGAACATCTGTTAAGCCGTTCTTTTCTAACCCTCTCTACCATTTCCAAGTATCTTCAGCTTGTAACATTTCACTTTTTCTTCAGGAGACTGAAGGAGCATTTGTACTTCAACTTTTGCATCATTTGTTTTCCTTTCCCGTTTGCCAGTCAGAGTGTAATTATTCTTACTTTCCTCTTCTAACATAGCTGCTTGTCTCCACTTTTCTTGTGACTGAAGAGTTTTTAGTAACAGCTGTGCTGATTTTGACTGAGACCATCTAACTCAGTATTCTTCTAGGAAAAGATAGGACAAAAATAGGACAAGTATATATGCTCTTTTCCAACTAATCTTCCAGCCTCCAGTCCCTTTCAGATAAGGACATTTCCTCAGTCTTTTATGAGCTGTCTAACTGAACAATCAGTAGACTTGTCTTTCTTGTACTTGTTGTGCCTTCTGTAGTAGTAAAATTTCCCATAATTTTTGGAGAAATGCTACCACACAAGTTACCTGCTGATGCACAGTCACATTTGTGATTTTTTTCATGATGCTGACCCTCACTGGCTTCATGTGATGGTTATTAGCATTTACACTGAAGAGATGGTGAATAATCCACCTCTGTTTACCATTTTTACTTCACTAATGACTTCTCAGACTTCTCTTATGTTCTCCATCTTGCATCCTAATCTGTTACATGGATGCTGTTCCATGGCAAAGAGAAGACTTACATGGGTAGCATCTCCAATTAATATCTTTCTTTAAAGCCTCAGGACACCGAAGAGCAAGAACAAGAGTACTTGGTGTCCTTGTCCAGCCCACCTGAGGAGAGATGCTAAAAGACTCTTTCAAAAAATGTCTTGTGCAGTTTTGCACCCCCAGTGATAAACAGCCTGTCTGTCTTTTGGTGCTATGAGTTTCAGATACTCCTCAAGGGGATATGTACCTGTGCTAAGGTGCTGAGGGAAGGGATGGTGTAACTGAGGCCTTTCCTCTGGGATGGTGGGAGAGAGTCTCTGACATGCTGTCTGACCTGCTCTCCCTCTCTCCTTTCATAGATCGGCCAGCCTGGCTGAGACCACTTAGCAATGACAAAACAAAAGCTTCTGCTTGATGGAACACTCTCCTTGTTTCTGATTGTGGCTTGTGAAGCTCAGCAACTTCCAAGGAGTCATGCTGCTAGTACTGGTCCACTGTGCGAGAAGGAGGCAGAGTCCTGGGGAAACCTGTTCAGCAGTGAGCAGCTGGATGCCTGGATCTGTTCCCTCATCGGTTCATTCATGGTGGGGATGAGTGGGGTCTTCCCCTTGCTAGTGATCCCATTTGAGACAGGAGCTGCTCTGCGGTCAGAAGGTAAGCCTGCTACCTGCATTAGTCTTTCTGAAGCTGAATGTCCTGGATAGTGAAAGCACCTTGTCAACAGAAACTGTCCTCTAAAATAGACCGTCTCTTTCCAGTGTTTTAGTCCATACCTGCCAATTTGATAGGGAATCTTTGGATGAATGCACATCCTGATTGGAGCTTGTATAAAGAATATTGGGGTTTTACACTGCCTGGTCCAGGTACATCCCATACACTGCTGCCCCAGCCAGGTAGTGCAAGAACTTTTTCTTGCACTCCAGCTATTTTGTGCTCTCTCCTTTGGAAGCTTCCTTTGCAGGTGCTTCCAGTTTAAGTCTCCACACAAAATCACAGGTGAAGATCACAGTATCACAGTATCACCAAGGTTGGAAGAGACCTCACAGATCAAGTCCAACCCTTCACCACAGAGCTCAAGGCTAGACCATGGCACCAAGTGCCACGTCCAATCCTGCCTTGAACAGCCCCAGGGACAGCGACTCCACCACCTCCCTGGGCAGCCCATTCCAGTGGCCAATGACTCTCTCAGTGAAGAATTTTCTCCTTACCTCGAGCCTAAACTTCCCCCGGCGCAGCCTGAGGCTGTGCCCTCTCGTTCTGGCGCTGGCCACCTGAGAGAAGAGAGCAACCTCCTCCTGGCTACAACCACCCCTCAGGTAGTTGTAGACAGCAATAAGGTCCCCCCTGAGCCTCCTCTTCTCCAGGCTAAACAATCCCAACTCCCTCAGGCTTTTCTCGTAGGGCTTGTGCTCGAGGCCTCTCACCAGCCTCGTCGCCCTTCTCTGGATACGCTCAAGCATCTCGATGTCCCTTCTAAACTGGGGGGCCCAGAACTGAACTGAAGATGTTTTGGCTTCTGGCTGAGTTGTGATCAGTTTTTATTTGATTTTGTGGTTTTTTTTTTTCAGCTGGATCGCATCGTTTGAAGCAGTTGTTGAGTTTTGCAATTGGTGGGTTACTGGGGAATGTGTTTCTGCACCTACTTCCTGAAGCCTGGGCCTACATGTGCAGTGCCACGACAGGTATGAAGCATTATGTGCCTAGAAGCAGTCTGTGCTGTGCTTATTACATTTGTTGATCCCCTTCCATCTTGAAAACACAAGACCAGCCAGGTTGGGTCAACCCAAAAACTGGTCTAGGCTGATACTGTCTTTCAAATAATGTGTAAAAGCACATGCCTAGAGAAGAATGTAAGAATAATAAGAATAATAGAGAAGAATGTAAGAATGTAAGAATAATATTTCAATTTGTATACTCTCTAGTTCTCCAAAGATTCTGAGATTGGAGGCTTCCTCAGTTGGACATAGTTTCTTTATGTTTAGTAATGGATTTCTTGTCTGTCAACTTTTCCTATCCTGCTTTTACCCTCCTATAAATCTCAGTTGATTTCCTTTGTCTTTTCTGTGAAGAAGCAGAATGCTTCTTTAACCTGATGGAAAGTTATGAACGTGTGTGTAATTTGATGTGAACATGTGCACCACCTCAGGTGGGCATTCTGCCCCATCAGATGCATCTATAAATTTGTACACATAACAGTTACTCCTATAAGAGCTTCTTTCTTGAACCTAACTGGGGCCCCTCTGCTAGGTGTTTTGATCTGTGGGAGCCCAAGTGTATTGCCTTCTCAGTCATTGCTCAAAGAAAAGTCATGAAAGATTGTCCACAGAGCCATGACTAAGATGGGGGAGGTGGACAGGGGGAGAAAAAGGAAATGCAGGTGACAGAAACATGTTTGAAGGCAAGCTAAACACTGTTTGGGTTTGGATAGAGCTTATGGTATCAGTGTATCTCAATCCACAAATACCCCAGCCTTGTTGATGGTATCTCTGTGCTTCAGCAAGCTGATAGCATGAAAGGCAAGAGCTGCTGCATCCCACTTGTTGAGAAACCAAGAACTCTTTTTTTCTTGTTGAAAATATGACAAGTGGAAAAGGATGCCTTGGGTTTTCCAGATTTCCTTGCACCTGTGTCCTGGGATTCCAGATCTGCCAAGCCTTTGGTCCTCTTCCTTACAGCTCTAGTGCTGCCAGCAGAACCTACTGTCTTTTTTCTCCCTTTCTGCAGTAGTTCCTAAATGAAACTGTTCTCCTGCTCTAGATTGTTTGCTCATGCTAGACTGTTGTGAAACATAAAGGTTTCCTTGACTCATGTAAGCCCTATTAGAGAGTCACTGTGTTCTTCAACTGCAATCTGCATCTCTGCAGCCAGGGTGAATGGATTATTGTCTCACAGGCTTGGCTGCTATTGAAAAGAAAGTTCATAGCTTTAGGCTTAATAACTTGCACAGGTGTGGCAGAAAGGGGAAGGTGAGTCTGTAACGTCACTAAAGGCAGATTTCATGTCAGAGCTTGCTGCTTAGTAGATACAGCTGCAGGATTTTTGTGGATATGATCTTCACTTGCCTCTGGAACTCAGGGAAATTCCCAGTATTGTCAAGAAATATTCTGGATTGCACTATTGAAACAAAAGGTGTGGGAGTTCTCCATCTTGAGTGTTCTAACATCAGGATATCTAATGTACTTTGAAATATATTTGCTTGCTGTGCTTTGCAGGAGAGATTTCCATTGTTGTTTCTTGGGTTTTATCTTGGAGCTGCTGGCTAAACTGTTTTGGGGGGTGGGTGCGTTCACATGTTGGAAACACTGCATATTTGATTGTAACATGAAGATTTCTCTCTTGTGTCTCAGGAGAAGGGCAGAGCTTTCAGCAGCAGAAGCTTTTGGGTCTCTGGGTGATCATTGGTTTCCTGACCTTCCTGGTGCTAGAGAAGATCTTCCTAGAGAAAGAGGAGTGCTCTGGTGTGGTAAGTTAGCAGCCAGAGGGGAAGGAGTGCTGTTTTGTTTGGAACACAGAACTAAAGAACTCATCTGCCTTACCTAATAGGTTCAGCTGGAGCTGTGAGTAGCTTGTTAGGGCCCTTGGGAGGTTTTTTTTTTGCCACTTCTCTGGCATGGAGCTCTAGAAGAATGTATTTCATCCTCATGCTTTGGGTTTGTGGTTATAGTTGAGATTCCTTGCCTCTGGGATCTTGCTGTGGTATGTGTAAAAAAGAGCTTCCCTTTTATAGGGACTGCTAACTGGAGCACTTTGCAGATGAGACTTTGTTCATGTGAGCTATGAGGAATGACACCTTGCTGATGCACGTGCCACTAAGCCATTGCGACTCACTCGTCTTTTGGATTAGGACAAAGACTGGCCCTTTCTGGGAGGTGTTCCTCACTGCCCAGTCTTCTTGAGTATGGCCTGGACCAAGTGTTTGTTTGGCTAGCTTTGTGTGGTAGAAGGGGGCTTTATGGTTATCCAAGTAGTAATAAGTAATGGTTCAGCGGAGAGTCACTCAGCTGCAAAGGGGCAGCATAAACAGAGGTACCAGAAAATAATCCTGTAGAGGAGAGCAGCTAGTCCTTAGATGTGCTCAGCTCCTATCAGCAACTCCTAAGACTGTTCAGTCCTTGCTGAGCTGTGACTTTTGACAGGTAAAACTGCAGGTCACAGACTGCCTAAGAGCAATTACGTGTTACTTTGGTTCAACATGAGACTTTAAAATCTGAAAGGAACTTGATTCTCTTATTTACAGATCAGTCTGAGATGAACATTTTACTGTTTGGAATCTGATAATCCCAGCTATAGAATTCTTCTCTAGACTTATTCTGATGCACCAAGGAAAGGCAGAACCTTTTTCCACTGTCGCCTGCTCAGACGCAGGTGTATTTCACTGGACAGCAGCTGCTGGCAGGAGTGGCAGGCTCAGTCCCTAGTTTTTCTAGTGGAACCTGACTCACGCTAATGGAATGTGATTCCAGTTCCTCTTCCCTCTTTCTTCTTTCCTTCTCTTGGTGATTGGGGAAGTCTTTGCTTTTGTCTCACAGTACAGATGTCACAGTGCACTCTGAAATCTGTCTCATTTTTTGCAACTGTCGCTATTAAACTGTGGTGCTGCTGTTTAGCAATGAAAGGATAAAGGTAAAGATTGGCTTTCTGACTCTGCTTCGTGCTCATTCACCGCTGACAAAAAGGCAGTGACATTTTTTTTTTCCTGTAATTTAGGGCTACAATTCCAAAGCACCAGCTGAAAATATTTCCAATGGAAGTGGCTACCCACTGCCAAAGGTGGCAGGCCAATCCCAAAGAGCAGGAACAGATTTGACTCACTGTAATGGTTCCTCTCTTCAGTCTTGTCCAACAGACAACAGAATCAAGGTAAGAGACCCACAAACTGACCTTAACATCTTACATTTTCTGGGCACATATTTCAGAATTCGGTCAGGAGGATGAGCTGTCTGTGGAAAGAGCTGTGCCTGAGTTGGGAACGCAGTGTTTTGAGTAGTGCTTAGTTTTACTCTGTCAAAAGTGTCTATCCACATCACAACAGGGAGGAAATTGCAGACGTGGAAAAGATAGGCAGTTTATGCAGAAGAGGAAAGTCACTATTGTGAAGTCTTCTCATGTGTGCTTTGGCTGAATCTTGAGACCGAAGTACAGTACTTTCACACTTTGTTACTCTACATCTTATAGTCATATCTTAGTTTATTTTGTGCTGTGATTTCTCTGATGCCTACACCGTACCAGTTGTAAGCTGCACATTCCGTTTTAAGGCACCTTTTGGAAATATGGAAGACAGTTGAAGCTATCCCCTGTAAAGCTTAAGAGTTTGGTTTCTCAGATTAGCAGTTCAGCTGCTGACAAAAGGGGCTTTTTGTCTACTTCTGCCTCCAACCCGTATTTCCCATCACTTCCTTTGCAGTTGACTTCATCTGCCCCAGTGTGAGCCTATTCATGGAGCTAAACATGGAAGGAAATTGCTTTTTATTTCTTTTTCCCCAGTAGGTTTATTTCTCTCCTACCTGAACTTAGCAAGTCAGTGTGGCATGTAGAGAGGTGGCCTGTAGTACTGGGTAAGGGAGATCACCAAGCTCACAGGACTGGAAGTAGAGGAGGGAAAAAGAGTACTGTGCCATAGGCAGTGACTAACCTTTAGAGTGGTTTTGCTTTCAGTTTTATATTAACGCCTTTGTCCTTTGGAAACTCTTGACTGTGTGAACATGAAAAGCAAGATAGTAAACAACCACTCTGGCAGAAGGACCTATAATTTGAGTTTAAAAGTCCATAAAATGTGCAAGATTGTAGGAGAGTAACTATGGACAGAACACCTGATTGTGGGGACTAGTCCATACCTGTATATGTGATCAGTAAGAGGCTCTTCAGTCTTCCTATTTTAAATCTGTTTTGCTGTAACTTCATAGCTCGTCCTACACAGTGGGAAAGATGTGCTGAGGTCACTGAGTGATTTTGCTATCTGTCATATCCATGTGATCTGTACAGAACACGGCACAAACTGCACCAGGTTGATGTTTCTAGAGGTGATAGTGGTGAAAAAACAGGTATTGCTGGATTATGAAACATCATGCTGTTATGTTAAGAAAGGTTTATATAAAGAACTATGGACTTAGAAGGTGCGACTTTGTCTACCACTGATTTAAAACAGAAATGAAACGCTGATGGGAGAAACAATTGCTCAGGGCCTGGTCTCAATGTAAAACATAATATTATTAATGGTAATTGATAGGATTTTGTGGAAGAGAAGTTCTTGTCAACAAGACATTTTTTCCATGTTTTTTATTTGGTCATAAGATGATAACACCACTGACAAATGTATGTTAAACATTACTCGATCCCACATTCTAATAAAAATAGTACTGCATTAAACCAACTTTGCTAATGTTAGCTGCATTAAAAATCAATTATTCTGTATTACCAACAGGGACTGGATTAATGCAACCCCCTCAAATCTCTTCACTGGTGGTTTATGATTTTTCTGAGTGATTGTAAAAACAGTGTATCTTCACACTTGCAGATACTACCATATTACTTAAATGGCACATTGTGACTGCGTGAGGTCAGTGATATCGGCTAAACTGAGTAACTTCATCGAAAAATACTGAATTTTTACATGTCTTGATACGTGCAAATACTAAGGAATAGATTAAGAAGGAATGCAGATTGTATTTACAAGATGGGAACAGTTTCTAGGAAGTCAATTCCTTGGAAAAACATATGAGAATCACAGTAGGAAACTGTCTGAACACATTCTTCCATTATGATGCTACAGCAGGAGGATGGGTATGTAGGAAATAGTATGTAAGAGGCAAGTGTTCCTCTTTCTGTGTAGCACTGTCTGACCTTTTCCAGTAGTATTCAGAAAATCCAGAAAACTACTGATAGTTTGTGTAGGGGTCAGTAAAGAGCTGAAATAATTATTTTAGGTTTGTAGTATGTTGTATAAGCTGCTTTTCTTTAGCTCTGTAGACATGATAGATCAGGAGTGTCTCAAAGTATACAGATACCCATGTAAGAGGCACAATTAAATTTCAGTAGTTAAAGCTATACCAAACAGCAGCAGACTAGAAATCAAAGAAACTCTGTAACTGAGGGTAACCTGCCCGTGGACCAACTTGCTTTGGAGATGTAGTATATTCTTTGTTACCTGTGATTTCAGCTGCTTTCTACAAAATAAACGATAGCTTAAGAAGCAATGGGCTTTGTGCAGAAATTGAATGAGATTCCTCCAGTTGTGTTGTGTAGAAGGTCTGGACAGCCATGGAGAGCCCTTCTAGCTTTAAAATCCCAACATGTCTGTTCAGTCTTACAGACTGTTGTCCATATGCATGAGATAGAAACTAATAAGTTAGCATGTGTAGTTTTAATTTTCTCCTTCTGAGTATATAACCTGAATATTTTAATAGCATTTCTGGTAGGGGGGAAATTACCAAAACTACTAAGACATTCCTGCATTGTTAGCCTGTTTCCTTAGGCAACAGCATAAGCAATCACTCCATCTGTCTGTCCATCTGTTCTGCCCTTCATTTTCAATAACTTTTGAACCCATAATTAAGTTTACTTCAGTTCAAGAGAGGATAGATGTCTTAAGGGTAATCAAGTTTCTGTGAGTTCCATAAAATCAGTATGGCATTGGAGGAGGAATGCAAACTAATGCCCTGTCAGAAGGCTCTGGCAGGGCTCATGTACTGCACAGGGCATGGCCCATCCCCTGCCTGGCAGAGCAGTGGTTAAGTCACTGCCCAAGCCTGGTCCATGGAGGAGTAGGGAAGGGACATACAGAGGAACGGTGTTGCTGGAAGTGGGCAGAGTAGGTGCTTGCAAAGAGAGAAAGCAAGTCAGGCTTCTTTTGTTCTAGTACTCACTCAGTAAACCCCCCTTTTTTTTTTTTGATTTTCAAAAAAAACAGAAAGGGAAAGATACTATTTAAACAAGCAAACCAAGTCAACCTTTGGGGTTTAATGATTTGCAAGCTATAATCAGTCATCCTTTGTCCCTGTATATTAGAACTTCTGCTCTTTAACTAGCGCTGTAATAATTTGTCCTAACTTGACTACAGGTGGAGGCTTCCTTTGCACCCAAACACAGATCAGTTCTGTCCTGCATTGCAGCCCTTTATTCCCTCAACAAGAAAAACATCGTTGAGTACTTCTGCCTTGCTTATTCCTTATTTTTTCCTGTGGCACATGGGCTCCCTGCTGATTTGTAGAAGTATGCTTTATTGCACAGTGACATTAATTCTGAAGCATGAACATAAACACTTCATCTGGCTGTGCTCTTTATGAGCAATGGGAACGTCCTATTAGGAATTCGCAGAACGTAAATGTCAGAGGCTCATAAACTGTCACATCAACCCAGTTTATTTCTGAGCACTCCAAGGCTTTGCTGCTTTCAGTGACAGCACTGACAAGAAAAAATCATAATGTTTTAATCATGAAGTCTATTTTTTTCCTATACAGTGGTATGGAAAAGCATTTTTGTGTAAATCTTACGTGAATAATTATTACAAGCCTGTGGGGAAAATGCAATCGCATAAAATCCTACTATGTAAAGGAGAAATGTTAGACAATCATATTTGACTGAAAATGGGGAATGAGAAGTAAAACCACTGTGCTCATGGATCTGCTCCCATGCAACCTTTTGTGTTCCCCTTCTTACAAAAACATGCAGGGAACTCCTTCTACATCTGCTGTGGAGATGTTACTTAGATTATTACTAAAACATGATCTATCATTAGGCTTTGCTTTATTATTTTATTTTCATATTTAACCATCAATACACTTTTCAAAGTTTAGAGCCTAAGAAATCTCCTGAGATCATGCAGTAGAAGTGTCCCACAGAAAGATGGTGCTGTGGAGAGAGACTTGACAGAAAGCCCCATCTGAGCTGTGGCATACAGATGGCAGAAAGAAAAGATGCCTGAGGCAGAGTTTGATAGGAACAGGGAAGAGAAGACCAAAAAGGACTTGTGAAACCTGTCAGCACTTGTGTTTTTCCAGCTGAAATTTGGCATCTGATGCTGTGGTGAGGTAAGGGGCGTCACAGCTTCTGGACAGTCTCTTCACTCACCGGATGCTATCCTACATCTGGATTTGTTGTATGTCACACTGGTTCTTGCAGTTCAGAGACAGCCTGTATTGGTGAACACCTGGTTTGATAATAATTTAAGCTGCAGTGCTGTATAGTGAACTGTAGTATCTCAAGACATGCACATAGTAGTTTCTGTTAAGTCTGATGAAAGAAAAACAAAACTGCGAGCAAGAGCTGGAGGTGGCAACCTCGTAGATCACTTTAGGGCAAATACACAGAATTTGTCTGGGGGTGACCATGGCTAGCACGGTAGAGAAGTCTAACATGAAAATGGCTATGTGAGGAAGCTGCTTTATGCTTGTAATTTTAAGAAACGTGTTTTTATGCAAATGCATATACATGCTTTACAGCCTTCTAGTAGGTGGGATTTTTTGTGACTGTCATTGCTGCCTTCCCTTTTTATTCTTTGTGGGAAAACAAACCCACAAACACAGGCTTTTTTGGTACAATGTTTGAAGATCTGTTTAGTTATAAAAAGTCATTTCAGCAGCATTTGTTCTGTTGCGTTGTTCTCACCAGTTTTTGAAGAGGAGATATGTAACAGTTGGATATTAAAGTACATGACTAGAAAACAAGGTCAGGCCATATTGGAAGCCAGTCAGTCACCTGTGTAAATTAGTTTGTGCTACCTCAAATTGGTTCAGTGTAGGATCAGGTATATCCCTGTATTGTGGCTTTCTTCTTTTTCCTTTCTCTTTTTCTAGAGCTTTGTGTCATTTGCATAAGATGATTATTCTCAGATGATATTTGCCTGCCTTAAAACTTAGTTTACTGTAAAACTGAACATAACATTTAATTTGTACTCAAGCATTGACATAGTTTAAGGTCCTCGCCATAAGTGCCATGTACTGACCATGACTCTGTATAATCTGTGTCTAAGCCATGTCCTTTCCTTTATCTTGTTATGACTCTTCTTTTATCAGGGGCTCTTCCTTCTCTTTGCAGATTAGTGGATACCTCAATCTCCTGGCCAACACAATTGATAATTTTACACATGGCCTGGCAGTAGCAGCCAGTTTCCTGGTTAGCAGAAAGGTAAGGTTTCTGTCACCAGCTGTGTGCTGAACTGCGGAGGTCTGTACTCAAGTGTGGCACAGCATGCAAAATAACCAAAATATGTAAGGTGTTCACTCCTATTTTCTGGAGGTTTCAGAGAAAATGGAGGCTACAATGGAAAAAACAACCCTCTCCAGACCCTCTGATGCAAAGCTTCTTCAAACTAGGAACATATTAGTCATTTGTAGTGGCATTAAGGGAAGGGTTAGCTCATCTAGCCTTTTGTTGAACTGACATGCTGATGAAAGTCTCACCTCTCAAAGCTGGGGGACTTTTTCCTAATCACCTTCTCTGCTTTGCAACAGGTTGGGTTCCTAACCACAATGGCCATTCTCCTGCACGAAATTCCACACGAGGTGAGAGAGCTTTGTATCCTGCTATCACAAGGGATTACAGGGATGCTTCACCCTCTAGGAAGAGGGCTGAGGCTGGTTAACGCTTTCTTGACCCTTTGAAAGCGGCTTCCGCAAGGAGACTGGCAACATGGAAAAACCAGAAAGTCTTGAAGTACTGGTCTTGTTACAGGTAGCCTTTGCAACTGAGATTATTCATCAACTGTCAACTCCTGGTTTTCTTAGGTTGGAGATTTTGCAATCCTACTTCGGGCTGGCTTTGACCGTTGGAGTGCAGCTAAGATGCAGCTTTCCACAGCTCTAGGGGGGATTCTAGGAGCCTGCTTTGCAATATGTGCCCAGTCACCAAAAGGAGCAGGTAAGGTGCCCTGGGACCTCTAGGAATGAGACTTGGGGCCTGTTGACCCTGCATGACTGTCATCTTTCCCTTCTTTGTCTTAGTAATAACAGAAGCTTTCTGTGTTTGTGCAGGGGAAACAATAGCCTGGATCCTCCCTTTTACTGCTGGAGGATTTCTTTATATTGCCTTGGTAAATGTTGTGCCTGACCTCCTAGAGGAAAAGAATCCTTGGTAAGTGCTCCCTTCTGTTCAGCTGCAACAATTCTTGTTCCAGGGAGTGGGCATATGACCCTTCTCTGTGCCTGTTCTGGGAGCACATGAATGCCAGTTTTCCAAATTCCACAGGCAAGGCTGGAATCTAAAGAAACTGATGTGCTAGTTAATGCCTTTATGGGGCTACAAAGCCCTATAAAACATGAGAACCTTCAACTGGGTCAGTCCTAGAGATTGTGTTAGCACAGCATGTTTAAAAGACACAGAGATATGGTGCTAAGGGACGTGACTTAGCGCCAAACTTGATAACAACAATGGTTAGACTCAGTGATCTTAAAAGTCTTTGCCAACCAAGATGATTATATGACCAGGTAGAGTAGATTGCTCAGAAACATGTCCAGAAGACGACTTATTTCCCAGTCTATCTCGTCAGCTTCTGACATGACTGGTTTAGGAACTGCCTGCACCAGGGCCCCATAGAGATGTGTATCTAGTAGCCACATGTGAACCTATCCATCAGATGTTTCCCTCATCACTTTCTGACTTTATCATTTACTTTGGGCTTCTGCACTGTGTAAAATGATGCTGCTTATTATTCACTTTTTAGCCTCTTGCTTATTAATTTTGATTAGATGTCACTGTGCTGCTGTGCGAGTAGAAAGCAATAGTTTACTTCCTTTATCACTCATCATTTCATAGTTTGTAATTGTATCCCACCTCAGTCATCTCTATTCTACACTGGTAGATATATTTTGGTATATTTGGTTGTATTATTCTAGTTTCTTGCAGTCTGATAAGAGTCTAGTAAGCCTCTACACTGCTGCCTATTGGGATTTCTCTATGGCTCCTCCTAATTTTGCTGTTTCTTCCCCAGGAACTCCCTGCAGCAAATTCTGCTCCTGTGTACAGGCATTACAGTCATGGTGCTACTCTCGCTCACAACTGAGTGACCTCTGCGCAGACCTCATGATGCCTCCCAGAGCCACCAGTGACTCTGAGCTGTTACAAAGCAATAAGGAACACTAATGTTGCTTCCTATGTGTGCGTGTGCAGATCTGGCTGCTAGTATGAGAAGCAGGTGAGGAAGAGGTCTGGGTGTGCAGGACTTCATTCCCTGGCTTTTCTATCCCTGTTCTGCTAAAATCCACACATCAGGGCTTCTGGGTTTTTGTTTTGTTTTGTTTCTTCCTTTTTTTTTTCTTTTCTAATGGAGCAAAAGATAGAGTGAGCAGAAATGAACTGAACAGCTGCTCCACAGCAAATGGACTATGTTTCATCCACTTCATTCTGATGGGACTGCACCTCCCAAGCTGTTATGTGAAAACAGCAGAGATGATTCCAGTAGCTGATGAACAGGAAAGACTGTTTCTACCACTCTAAGGGGTTGAGGCAGAAAATGGATGGCAAAGCAACATAAGGCAACAGCTTCAATCAGAACTCACTGCCCATGAGAGGTTAACAGTTCTATGAGATAGTAGGAAGGGGACCCTTTCTGACTTGATCTCCAGCTTTTCACTGACATCACTTATTCATAAAGGTAGCATTAGCCTCAGCATCCCACTTCTTTAGGTCTATTTAGTATTTGTTTACGTTAAAAATCAAGCCAAAAGCTTGAAGTCACTACAGTTTGGCTCAGTTTGGAGATTACTTGCCTCAGCCCTAACCACTCCAATAGCCAGCACAGCAGAACTCTTAATCTGAGAAATGGTCAGTGTGTGTTTCTTTGTTGGCCACACAACCAGCTCATTTACATCTGGAAGGAAAGCTATGTAGCTATTGCGATTGAGCTCACTCTCCTAACCATTAGATGAACATAGCTCTGAGCCTACTCTCAGGGCCCAACTCGCTTACCATCTGTAGCAGACTAGCCCTGCCTGGTGTACTACAGTAGGCCTAGACTGCCATGGCAGAGGTCTGGGCAGCTTGGGCAGCAGCCAATAACCCCTGGTTAAACCCCTAGTTAGCTTTTCCTCTCTCTTCAGTGTGGACTAAGAGCACGCTATAACCAAAAATACAGATAGTAGTCTGTTTCTGAGCTTCTTGCCTCACAGTGAAGTTAGTCAGTTGGGGATAAATGGATAAGAAATACTACAGCCCTCAAAGGGAGGCCCACAGTATCAAAGAATAGTGGAGGGAGGGTGAAATGAGAAGGCTGAAACTTCTGGAGAAAAGATTTTTAAAAGTGAATCTAGAAAATCTGTGATAAGTAAGGAGAGAAAAGGTTATGAAAAGGTGACAGTAAATCTGCTTCAGGAGGAGTTTTCTATTTTGTGACACCTGGGACAAAATCTTTGGCAATTTGAGACTGATAAAAATAAATTACATTTCTAGTGCTTTCCTGCATCCCGGCTCTGGAGGCTGACCAGGCCATTGTTCCACAGGGATATTTTGTTGCCACAGAGATGTGCGATCATCCCTTCTGCAAAGCTTATATCTTGTTTAAAAGCAGGTCTAATTGAAATAGTGGAGTCATTGGGCACAAAACAAGTGCCACAGTGTGAAGTGCACCAGTTCAGCTCTGTCCTAAAACAGCTTTTGTACATCAGTCTAGCTCTCCAGCTTGCACAGGGCCTTTATCAAGAGCACTTGTGCCTTGAGAGGGCAATCTGGGTCAGAGCAGGAAGGCAAGTATACTGCCCACAGCAGAGGCATTTACTTCCCTGAGAGATTCCTGAGCTGTTGACACAGTTCTTTTTTTATGACAGCTCCTGTCCTACTTTCCAGAGAGCACTGAAGAGCTCATGCTTGCAGTTCTGTCTGCCCAGGAACTGCTGTCTAATGTTTTCAGCTTTCCCTAACCCAGGTTTACATCAATAACTAGCTCTAGTGCAACAACAACGGAGGCTCAGTGCAAATTTTTGTCTCTACAAAGTTGCTTTTGTTTGCCAACCAATCTCTCTTATTCAGTTGTCATGAAATCCAAAGGTAGCATCCATTTCCTGCTTTCCTGGAAGGAGAATTAATCTGGTATGCCTGCAGGGACTGGAAGAGTGTGTTAACCCTCTAGTTTGAGTTTCAAGCATTTCCTCTTGGCCCCAGCCAGGAACTGCAGCTAAGCAGACCCTGTGGTGCAGCTCTGGAGGAAGCATATTTGCACAGAAAGATGTGCCTGCTGCTTCTCAAGATGTCTTTCTCAGAATGAGGCTGGCATTTAAATGAGGCATTGCCAGGTGAATGCCCATGAGTTGGTGTTGTTGCATGAGTGCTGAGCCTTGCCAAGACTGAAAACCACAGTCAGGATTTTGTGCTCAGTGTTCAGGAATGCAGTGATGACACTGAAGAAAGAATTTTGGAGTTGTTTTTCTTGGCCAATACCACAGGCTTGGACAGTCTGTGCTTCCTGGGAAGATACTCTGGCAGGATATAGCACCAGGCTTATTGGGTGGCTTGTTAGTTTTCCACTGTGTCAGCCCTGAGGTGGAGGGTAGAGAGCCTTGGGAGGAGAAAGAGCATCACTCCACCACATTTGTCACTTTTGGAAATGCAGAGAGAATTGTATTTTCTAGCTCTATTTTTTCAGCTGCTCTTATGCATTTTCTCCTTCATCTGTATTGATCTGCTCAGCATGGAGACAATAGAGATGAAATAAATGGTTTTCCATGTGGGTTTGTGGTTTGTTGGGGTTTTTTTGGGGGGGGTTCTTTAGTTTAGCTTTGTTTTTTTGTTGGAGCTTCTACTACTCTTTGAATTACAAATTCAATTCAAACTTCATTTGAATTACAGAGCAGTATCTTATGGTTAGTCTGGAGAAGTCTGGGCTCTGTCTTGCCCTCTTTTCTGCTCTTCAGACTTTACTGAAAAAAGAGGTTCTAATTCAGTTTACTATTCTTGCTGCCATGGCACCTGGGGCCAGGAACAGTGTGGTCTGATCTGCTGGTCTTTGAAGACCACCACCAAGTGAGTGGCTTCTCGTTTGAGGGAACTGGCTATGCACAGCATTTTTCAACCATACATTGTTGTGTCCAGGTATTTTTTTAATCTGAAAAACTCGAGGCCCATCTGGTCTCAGCACTAAGCTGGTTGCTTACCATGTGGGACAAAGCTGTGCTCATCAAACATAGGTAGGGATTGCTCAGAAAGGACTAAACAATTTTCGCTACACTTAATAAGGCATACTTTGAACCCATGTTTTTGTACTCTGCATTTAAAAGATTTTCAGCCTATAGATATGGAATAGTAGTACACTGCTCTTGGTTGTTCTTACCAGAAGTTGTCTTTAAGAAGAAGGAAAGCTGTAATCCATGAGCTGGGAGAAGATTTTAAGTGAGTAGGTAAGCAAAGACATCGTTTCATGGACTGGAGCCTTTGCCAGCAGTCTACATTTTGGAATCTGGCTATGCTACAGTGCACTCTTTAGCTATGCTGGTAGCCCTGCCTGTGGGGCTGTGCTGTAAGCCTCCCTGCTCCCTCTCCCTTTTCCCTTCTCAGAAATAATTTAAAAATAACTAATTCATTAGCTGCCTGGTTCATAAAGAGTGGCTCTGACACAATTGCAGTAGCTTAGGGGAGAACAATTGTATAGAGCCTCAGACATGAGAACTTTGCAAGGTGGAGGGCTTTCTGAAGCCCCTGTCATCTGAAATTATAGCCTGAAGAACTGATGTAGAAAGTAGGGTGACATAATAGGACTGCAGATTTAGGAAACCTGATTATTTGGATCTTTACAGGAAAAGACTGTTAAAATCGAATGATTTTTCCTTGTTACCTACAGCAGTGATTGTATTTGAAAATAATTTTTCATTCTTGATGTGGAAGACTTAATTTAGCTGGTATGTGTTAGAAAATTACTTTGACAGCAGCCCCTTCAGTTTGTCTGCCTTGAAGGCACTAATGTGCAGCTGCATGGCTGGTAGTCCCATCTGTCCAGTGTGAAGCGTTGAAGAGGATCACACCAAAATGGAGTTAAAGCAGGCTTTATGTGTGGCTGCTGTACATTTTCACCAGGCAAAGTGCTGGGGAGGATATTTAGGTTGTGCTTGGTGTGGCCAAAGGAGCAGGTGACAAGGGGGCAGAGGGAGAGGAGGATCTGAATCTCCTGCAGTTGAGTAGTTGTCTCTGGGGAAAAAAAATAACCACTTTTAACAGACAAAATTGAGGAATTTTAAAACTAGACATTAAATTTGTAATTTAGACTTGCTCTAGCACTAGATCACTTTATCTGAAGGTCGTAACTGAAAGGACAGTGCCATAACAACTGGCTTTGGAGACTGGTAGTGCTGCAGGTGCAGGAACGAGTCCCAAAGCACTATCAGGATCGAAAGGGATTTTGTGCCCTTGGAAATGTTGCATTTAACTAATGGCTTGGATTTAGCCTGCATTGCAGTGCATAAAACAGATTGACGTTTTTCGTCTCTTCAGGCTGTACTTTCCATTATCTGATAATGAAGAGTTGAGAGAAATGGTAATCGAAATGCAAACAAACGCTGCTGGTACTGGTGTTTGCATTTCATGAAATCTGCTTCACCTTGCAGCATCTCGGCGTTAGCAAGGCGGATTCCTTCTGCCTTCCGGGCGGGCCAGGCCCCGCGCTGGAGGGGCCTCGGGAGCAGAGGGGGACCCTGTTTACTCCTTCCGCCGGGCACCTCGCAGCTGGAGGCGGGCGCGCGGCCAAGCCGTTGGTGGCCGTTAGCGCGGCCGTTGCCCCGCGCGCGGCCCGTGAGGCCGCTGGTGCCGCGCAGCAGGCAGCCGGGCCGAGCTCCCTCGCCAGGCTAGGGGAGGCGGCGAGCGGCCCCTTTGAGACTGGTCTAGGGTGCCCTGAGGGCTGCACAGGTGCGCGGCCGATCCTGGTCTCAGCCCCCGTTTCTCTTCCGGGGGCGGCGCGGCGGGCGGAGGCCCCCAGCTGGGCTGCAGGGGAAGCGCCCGCCCCAGCCGCCCCCGGCGCGGTAAGATGGCGGCTGCGGCTCAAGCGTTGAGCGGCTCCGGTCTTCTCCTGGCTGCCGCCGCCCTCGCCCTCCTGGCCGTGGCCATCGGTACTGACTCCTGGTACGAGACGGACGCGCGGCGGCACCGCGAACGCTGCCGCGGCTTCGGCCACAAACGCAGTGACCCACCGGGCTCTATGTCAGCGCCTAGTTCGCACCTGCCGCTCCGGGCTCGGCCCCCGCGGGCCCTACTGCCTGGACGGCCCCCAGCCCCCGCCCCGGCCGCCGCCGCCGCTGCTCTGGACTCGCATTGCGGCCGCCGCTTCAACTCCACCGTGTCGGGGCTTTGGAGGCGCTGCCACCGCGCGGGCTACGAGCCAGACAGCGAGGAGCTCATCCGGAAAGGTAAGGCGGCTGCGGAGCGGGGAGGCGAGCCTGGTCCCGGCCCTGCGGAGGGACTCGCCGCTGTCCTCGGTGCTGAGCGTAGTGCCGTCAGGGCCTCGGGTCTGCGGGCAGGACGGCGGCATGAACGGGACGGCGGGGGAGCGCGGGTGCAGCTCCGCACGGCCTCCGTGGGGTCGCTGGCGGGAGAGGAGCGACGAACGTGGCCCTGACCCTGTCCTGCGCACCTCTCGATATGCCTAAAACACTGCAGTGCTGGGTGGGACCGCGTCTGCGGAAAGCTGCTTTGGTGGCCCGCTGCAGGGCCCGCCACTCGAGCAAAGTGTCAGTGGGCATTCTCCTAAGCCTGACGCCTTGGTGTTAACTGAGGGCTGTGAAACGTACAGTGTGTTTATAGCGCTGTGAGATTTGCATCAAGGGGAAAAGACCTGTTGTCCTGGCATAGGGGATTATTTGCTGCAGTGGATTTCAGGCCTTCTTGGTGGCAGGTGTCACTCAGGGCTCCAGGGATGACAGGAGAGGAAGCTGTAGAGCTTCTGCTATTGTGGTGAACAGTACAAAGCCAAGCAGTTCATAAAGCGGGAATAAAATTCCTGGACTAGGTGACACAAATAACGTAGTGGTCTGACCCAGAAAGTCAAAATAAATTACATACAAAATAAGCTTAGGATAAGAAGTGGCATTTATGGTTAATAATAAATAATGGGACTTACTGTTCCAGCAGGTACATATTAGCACAGGGAGAGTAGGAGTTGGGAGAAGTGCTTTCACTGAAGCATAAAATGGAAATGCTATCTTAAGAAAGTGGGAGCAGCTCCTCAGTGTGGCTTCCAACTGTGACGCCAGTCCTGCACAGTAGAAGATGGATAGACTGGCACTGTGAAGCTTAGCTCATCTTTGTCCATTGGTGCCAATGCACAGCAGTGACTCCTACTTTTAGAAACTCTAGTGCTGTGTGATTAGCAGCTTTATTTAAATCTCCTAGGATCCATTTTATGCATTTTATTTTTTATTTCTACATGGATCTCATTTCACTAAAAGGCAGCTCATTAATTTGTTTCTATTGATTACACCTGTCATGTAAAATATTTATCTCGGTGTGGGGGGGTTTTGTTTGTTTCACATCAAGCCAAATATTTTCAGCTAACACTGAGATTAGCAAAGGTTGGGAAAAGGGGAGAGTAAGAATGCTAGCTTTGTCTTCAATACTTTTTCGGAGGTATATTCCCAATACTACAATGGTCAGGCAGAGAGGCTGAAGTCTGTGTTATGCATGCAGGGTAGTGAATAATCTTCCTCAGGGTCTGTTGTGTAAAACTGGAGGGACTCTAAATCCAGAAGGCTTTAATTCCACTCTTGAGCTGTTACAATAAAAGACCTTGCCTTTGCTTACAAGCCTCGCTTCCATCGATCATATTCTTTGCCTATTTGATCTGCAGTTGCTACTGTAAAGACTTATGCTGTATTTTATAGAGGCAATTTATTAATAATAGTTTTTATAGAGACAGATGTTTAAGTAGATCTGATTCTCTTCTTTTCTCTGACCTGCTTGAACTAGCAGCCTTTCCTTGTTCCTGCTGCCTCTCTCTTCTGACAGATGTGATGGTCAGGTGTGACTGTGGCTGAGCAGTTTTCTCAAGCACAATACTAGATCTGGGGCTTCCAAAAATAACAAATGAAGGCTTTTCCCTGATGTGAGCCAGAGAGCTCTGCTGTGCTCCTCTGGAAGTCTGTCTTCTCAGTTTGCAGTGAGTTCACACTAACTCTTTGGTTATATGTGATGCCTCCTCCTGTTCCTAATATTCCTTAAACTAGATAATTTTTGTAGGCTTTTAGTAACAGATGAGTAAATTTTATCTTGTTTTGTGATGATCTTGTGGTAATTTTGGTTTGGGTTTACACTGTCCATTTTTCTACTACCTCTGGAATAAAGATTCTTTCCTTTCTCTCGAATTCTGAATAAATTACTACATCCAGTAAGTACTTTCATTTAGATAATTCTAGGGGAAAAAAAAGGAATAAAAATTTGTAGTTGTCCTAGCTTTGTTGGCACAGAATCCCAGGCCAGCCATGGGCTGCAGGCCATTAGCAGTTCTGAGTCTGGCAGCACAGCTGACTTGAGTTGTCTACAGGTGTATCCTATCAGCATCACAGTCCTCAACAGCAAAGGTAGGAAGACGAAGTTGAGGAGGTTCCCTAGAAGGCTCCCTTCTCCCCAGCCAACTCCCCCCCTCTATACTGAGTGTGAGGCTGATAGGATACACCTGTAGCCAACTCAAGTCAGCTGTGCTGCCAGACTCAGAACTGCTAATGGCCTGCAGCCCATGGCTGGCCTGGGATTCTGTGGCAGCAAAGCCAGGACAGCAGTACAAAACAGAGAAGTGGGAAATGTTGATATGTAAGAGGCCAACGATGTGTGGTATTTTTCTTAAAATGCAAAATCACTGTTTTGGAACTGGAAAAAACAGCCTAATTTTAAAAAACAAAATTAAGAAGGGAAAAGAGGAAACAATGTACAAACCTTATGAGGAAATGGAGATTAGCAGTCAGTAAAAAATAGCAGCTGAGAAACTGAAATGCTTGGTGGGGAAACAGGATTCGCATGTGCTCGAGGAACTCTGTAAGAACTTGAGCACTGAACGTTGTCTCATAGAGCCTGCTCTGTGGGGCTTGCACACTGCATAGCTGATGCTGCCACAACAGCCACAGGCAGTGAGGTCCTCCAGGGATTGATGATATACTCTTCAGTTGCCTTTCCTATTAATACGAAAAATATGTTGCTGCAAAGCAGTGACAGTAAAAAAACATTTAATTAGGAAAGATCTATTCTGATAGGCTGCTTTGGATAACTTGGTGGGTTTGTTTGAACAACTTGCATTTTAACACCAGTAAATGGAAGGAATTAAAATACAGAGATTTGTCACTGTTCATAAACTGGGGGATTTCCTTCTTTTCAAGACTACAAAGATTCTGGGGTAGAACTGGTACGAGTACTGAGCAGAAATTACTTTTTAGTACCATGATGTAGGTAAGAAAGTGGGGAGAACGATCAGATACTTAAGCAGAAGAACACAATGGTTTGTGGCAGTATTGAAGTCCTTGAGACACAACAGCTCAGGCCTGGTGTCTATATTCTGTCCTTTCCAGCTAGTAATGAATTGGAAGTGTTACAGGAATGACTTGAGATCTGTAGAGCATCTGTTCTACTGGCGTGTTTAATACACTCAATGTTTGGTGTTTCATGGCCATTGTTAAGTGTGATCTGCCTGTAACTATGCTCTTAGAAGATGTATCATCTTGTTTTAAAGGAAGGCTGATTTACCAGATCTAGTGGCCTTTGGGTGGGATCCCATAGCTGTGATGCTCTTCACAATCCTGGGGAGAAATACTACTTCAGTGACCATTTGGTCCTGGGCATGAGGGAGGGGAGGGACAGACCTCACATGGCAGTTCATTGGTAACTGCCTACAGATGCTCTCTGGCCTCGCTCATGGTAGGAGGGAGAAGATGCATCCCAGATGTGCGAGATTTAAACTGCTCTAAGAAAGGACCAGGCCAGGCAGCAGAACTGAAAATGAGAACCACTCCATTTCCTTCTCATTGTACTGAAACGTGGGCAGTGTAGAGAAGAAAACCCACATGTTTCAGAGGCAGAGAGAATGGAAAACTGAGAAAGTCTGGGTGTGCTGAGGCCAGGATTAGAGCAGGATCACAACAAGCCTGGTTCTGGGTTTGCAGGTGTCTGGAAGCCCATGGATAAGGAGACTATACTCTACCTTGTTATCTGGAGATACAGAAATTCTTTTTAGCCAGTGTCCTCTGATCTTTCCCATTTAGAAGAAATGACTCATACATGGACACTCACATGTAGTGTTCCAAGGGTTGTGAGAGGGTATGGGAGGGGGAACTGGTCTGTAGTTGCAAGCTTGAGGGGTAAAAAAAATACACATTGAGGGCAAGGTGTGAGACAGTGTTGGATGTGGGAAGGCACAGGCATGTAGCTTGGCTATTAATGTGTCAGTGTGACAGTACTAGATGTAGTTCTTTGTCTCATGTTTATTTTTTAATCAAGATAATTGCACATGCAGTGCAATGTAGTGTTAATAGCCAAAGAAGTGCTAGGGTAAGGCTGGGTGTGTTTTCCTTGTATGTGTGCTTTGATATGTGTACTTGCCCCTTCTGTATTCCTACCTTAGCTGTGTGTTACAGATGCTCAGTGGCTTGTTCACCACATGGCTTCGTTCTATTAAAGCCTTTACCTGATGGCAAGGCTTTTAATTGTGACAAGTTTTCTTATGGCACTCTTCTGGCTGTCTTGTAAACAAAAGTGAAAATCACTTTGTTAGTTTTGGAAATGCAGAGCAGACTGTGATTTAAGGTGTGTAAGCCTTAGGACAAAGGACTTGCTGAAATACCTTTGGAATACCTTTGATTTCACTGTAACTTTGAGAATGGAAACCTGCACTTTGTTGTTTGGGTTTTTTTTTGTTTGTTTATTCTGGAGTGCTTGGGGAACAAAATGTTCTATCACTCTTAAATGCAGTCCCATGGAGTACCTGGCTGTATTAGTATGTCGTATCTCTGACTTACAGATTCACTCAGAAAATGGGGAACATAAACTACTGACTGCAGATGCAAATTCTGACTGTTGAGTATAATTTTCTAAGAGAAAATGTGTATCCAGGTGAGAAAGCACCCTCTCTGCTTCCCTGATTGCCTGACTCTTGCTTACCTGTTTCAGCTTTTCTAGCAGACCCTCAGAGATCAGTCTCCTTTGTGCCTTTGGTGACTCACACCAGCACGGGTCCAGCTATGCTCTCAGAGAAATGGGCATTACTGAAAAAACAACTTGTGATGGGTATCTCAAAAGCTGTCACCATGCCCATGGTCGGTCAGCACTGAGCAAAACCCCTAAAATTCACTAACTTCTAAGCTCTTAGTTTTGCAAGCTTGCTGTTTTAATAGAATTTTATGTGTATATATTTGAAAGCTTCTAAGGAACCAGATTTGTGTATAAAGGTGGAGAGGTTTCACTTTTAGTCAACATGTAAACTCTTCTGTGTTGAGGGAGCTGGGGTTCTTAAGCCTACAGAAGAGGAGGCTGAGGGGAGATTTCATTGCTCTCTACAACTACCTGAAGGGAAGTTGTAGTGAGGAGGGGGGCAACCTCTTCTCCTTGGTGTCAAGCAACAGGACCAGAGGAAACGGTTTCAAGCTGTGCCAGGGAAGGTTCAGGCTGGATGCTAGGAAATATTTATTCACAGAGAGGGTTGTCAAACACTGGAATGGTCTCCCCGGGACAGTGGTGGAGTTGCCATCCCTGGAGGTGTTTAAGCAACATGAGGACATGGTACTTAGGAACATGGTTTAGGATTGACCCTAAACTGTGTCAAAGGATGATCTTTGGATGATCTTTGAGATCTCTTCCAACTGGATGCTTTCTGTGGTTCTGTAATACAGAGCAGAGTTCTTTTCAATGACATTTAAGCTGAGGAGGCCATAGCTTTGATCATAAAGGATGTACCTCTCTAGCCTTTGATGTTTCTTTCATGAATTATAAGAGCAGTAATCCTTGCTCTCAAACAAAAAAGGTGCTTCATATAGAGTATGCTTACAATCAGAATATGCAAGCACATAGAACATACTTTTAATGAATCTGGTGCATTGTAATCTAAAATCTGATGTCACTAGTTTGTGCCACAGGCATATTTCTCTGCAACATGTGTAGATCCTGTCAGTATTGAAGTTGAATTCACTTAACAGTCAGAGGTGAACCTGATGGTTTATGGCCTAAGTTCTTAATGGAGTTCTTTGCAGAGCTTTTGCAAATGAACTAGCATCCTCTGTTCCAGGCATGTCTCTTTCTGAGCTCTTTGCTCAGGCAGTCCTACACACCTGTTCTGAAGTAAGGGAGAGAAGGAGCCCTCTCTGCAGGGGGAGGGAAAGGGCAGCTGCATTGCGAATTCTGCCATCACCTGTGCTGTTGGGCAAGCAGTGGGGAGCTGCAGCAAGGGAGACAAAGTCAAGAATGGGGGCCCACTTGAAAAAGCCCTCAGAGGCTTTTGGAACTTTAGCTTTGAGTTTCCGTCTTCTGGGACCTGTTCTTTACCTGCCTGCTTGTTCCACTCAGGGATAAATATCACTGTTTTGTTAATGTGGCCTGGTGGCTGGAACTGATTTGGCCTCTTGTGTGCAGATCTTGATCTAGTAAGGCACAGGCTTCCTCTTTGCGTACCCTTCCAGAACCAGCTCAGTACAGTCCCTATGAGCATAATCATGCTTCCTATTGCTCTGGGAGCCATGCAAAGCCCACTTCTTCTCATGGATTTTCTAGTGTCTTTTGCAAAACTGATCACTGACTCTGCAGCTTCCTGCTAGGGACTATTCACTAGCTTAATTAGCTCACTGGCCATCTGATTGTGAGTGGTTCTTCTGCCCTATCAATCAAATAGTGGTAATGACCCTGTGCTTCAAGAGGAACTTTTTGTACTGTTTAGCTCTTTCCTTTCTGGCTGTTTTCTTCCACCTCACTATTATTTTCTACCCTGGCCTCATCTTTACTTATGACAGGGAGGACAAGGCACCTTGCTTTCCATCTACCCCCATAGTATTCCTCTGTTACTGCTTGTTTTCTAAACTAAAAACCCTCTTTAAAGAGGAGCATGTGTGCAAGTTCACCTTGGCATCTGAGGCATACTTAGCTGCAGTGGGAACAATCTTACTTGAGTACTATTTTCTGTTGAAAGGAAAGCAAGCGGCAGTGACTACTGAAGTGCGTTCATCCTTTTTTTGCCTAGCAGTCATGCAGAATTTTCAAATCAATTCAGCTTCTTGGAGATAAAGCAGTCCCACTGGTACTCAGCCATGTTTTTATTTCCTTAGCCATCTCAAAGAGATTGTGCCAATTCTTCTAGGAAGTGTCTGGAGATGGTTTTGGTGACTGATGTTGCTGTTTGCCTTCAGCTGTTCTTTCTTGGAGCCTACCTAGGTCAGCACCTTGCTCCCTCTTTGCTGGTGTTTCTTCATAGTAAGGCTGTTAATCTCCAAAGCTCTTTTTTGGTCACATTTGATTTGCTCTGTTACTGAACTGGCTTTAGAGCAGTCCTGAGGAGAGGGACTTGAGGGTGCTGGTAGACGAGAAGCTCAATATGAGCCATCAGTGTGCTTGTGCAGCCCAGAAAGCCAACCAGAGCCTGGGCTGCATCAAGAGAAGTGTGGCCAGCAGGTCGAAGGAAGTGATCGTCTCCTGCTGCTCTGCACTGGTGAGACCCCACCTGGAGTACTGCATCCAGTTCTGGAGCCTCTATTACAAGAGGGATAGGGATGTGGTGGAACATGTCCAGAGAAGGGCCATGAGGATGATCAGAGGGCTGGAGCACCTCTCCTATGAGGAGAGACTGAGGGAGTTGGGGCTGTTCAGTCTGGAGAGAAGGTAGCTCTGAGGTGACCTTATTGTGGCCTTTCAGTATCTTGTGACCTTATTGTGGCCTTTCAGTATCTTAAGGGAGCCTGCAAGAAAGCTGGGGAGGGACTTTTTAGCATGTCAGGTAGTGATAGAACTAGGGGGAATGGAACAAAGCTAGAAATGGGTAGATTCAGACTGAATGTTAGGAAGAAGTTCTTCACCATGAGGGTGGTGACACCCTGGAATGGGTTGCCCAGGGAGGTGGTTGAAGCTCCATCTCTGGAGGTGTTTAAGGCCAGGCTGGATGAGGCTGTAGATAGTGTGATCCAGTGTGAGGTGTCCCTGCCCATGGCAGGGGAGTCAGAACTAGATGATCCTTGTGGTCTCTTCTAACCTTGACTGATTCTATGAACTAAGACTTCCCGAGTGACCTGTGCTGGGTGAGTGGATGCAGGGTTTCATGCTGTTTCACACAGGTGTCTCTTTTACAGGAGTTATTCAGCGCTGCACAGCTGTGAAGTACCACTACACCTCCAGCTCGCTGCCTCGCAACTTACCTATCAACATCACAAACACCATCCGTCAGGATGAGTGGCATGCACTCCGTAAGTAGCCCAAGACAGCGTGCAAGGCTGCAGTACTGAATACCTTAGTGTGGTGCCAAGGAAGGTCTTGCAAATCAGCTGGCTGCCACCAGGATTTGGGAATAACACGTTGGTGAGGAAGGGCAAGCAGCTGCCAGTATAAGTGGAAGGGTACTTGAGATTTGGAAGCACTTAAGTGGGGAATTAAGGAATGCAGGCATGTGTGCAGCATTGCAAAGTGTAATCATGTTTTAGACCCAGGGACAGGCAATTCATAGCTGGGTTACAGCAAAGGTTGCTGCGTCACTGCATAGTCTGTAGACAGAGTGCATTTTTCGATGTGCACACCAGTGACCTGGTGCAGCTCCCTGGCAACCACCTCCTTTGAAGATTATCTGTTTGTCTTTCCAACCTCCTGTTACCAGCTCCTGGCCCACTAGCTGCCTTATGCCCAAGTCCCTCCCAGAGAGATGACTGTACAGGAGGGCTCTGTGAGTGAAGTATAAGCTTTAGAACTAGTAAATCTAAATCTGTTTGGACTCTCCCCTGGCTGTCCAGGCTCAGTGCCATCATCTTCCTGTCTTCTTTCTTGCTTCTCTCCCTTTTCCTCAGATCTGCGGAGGATGACTGCTGGCTTCATTGGCATGGCAGTCTCCATCATCCTGTTTGGGTGGATCATTGGTGTTCTGGGCTGCTGCAAACAGCAGGAGCTCATGCAGTATGTGGCTGGGCTGCTCTTTCTAATGGGAGGTGAGAACCTTTCATTTCTACTGAAGTCACAATCAGCAATCCTGGCTGGGAGGTGCTCCAGCCCACAGCAAACACACGAGTGGTTCTTTAGTGCAGCAAACCATCATCACAGCACAAAGCACCACTTCTAGCACTGAGGAGGACCTGTGCTTGCCTGAGTATTTGAGTGTTTGAGTAGGCATTGCTGTATGTACAGGAGCCTTTTGCTCTGGAGAGGTCGTGTGTAGCCACAGGGACCACGTGCACAATGAGCACTTGTCCCTGTGCCCCCTACAGCTGTGTGGAGTCTGTGGCTCCTGTCAGACAGCTCAGTTAAGTTTTTTCATAGGGAGTTATAGCAAATAAAATCAATGCAGAGCACCTTTCTGCTGCTCTGAGATGCTCACATCATTGTTACCCAAATAAGTCCAAACAGTGTTCCAGTGGTAAGGACATGGGCTCAGTGCTTGCCAGGGGTGTTAATATCTTTTCCTTCTGGCTAGGAGCAGACTTTCTGCATGATCAAGGGTTATTCTCAACTTTGATTGTTCAGCTCAGAAAGAGGTAGTGTTTTGCCTTTATTTGAAAGGGATATAGTAGCAGCAAATGCACTGAAAGGGTGAGCTACAGTGATGTGCCAAGAATGGAGACTTCAAAATTGCAAGCAGAAAACAGGCAACTTACAAGTATGAACAATGTGGTTCTGGTTTAAAAGGCAGAATTGTTACCCTGGAAACCCTGTCAGCATCTACAATGGCTGCAATCAACACTTTTGATGGTACAACAGCATCTATGTCAAATTTAACACATCAGTGTGCCACTGGTTTGGTGCCACTTTGGGGCAGGGGGTGTGTGTATATCTTTCCTTGCCGTAAGCAAGCCTTCTCAAGGACTTTTTGATGCCACTATACAGGAAACCACTCCACTGAAAGGATGGAGGTTAAGCTTGTACTGTCCTTCACCATCTCATGTGCTGCTCAACTGCAGTTCCCTTTGGGAACATTTTCATGTCATTATTGCACAGCATTGAGTAAAGTATTGTAAGTGGACCAGGTAGACTGGGCCCCCTTTGAGTACTCCTGCACATGTGACTTGAGTTTGCAATAGCATCAGATAGAGCTGAGACAATGCTGGCTACTTGTGAAGTGAGATATTCTGCACTCCTCCACAGTTGGCCTTTTTTTAATCCTGCCTTGTAAGAAGAGTGACTGGTAGGACTGGAGAGAGAGGGAAGGAATATAAAGGTAATTATTGATTTTGAAAATTGATGACTTTGAAACTTACCTAGGAAAAAATTAATTAACCTGAGGGCAATGTAGAACCCTCTTGCTTTTCTCCTGCAGGTACATGCTGCATCATCTCACTCTGCACATGCGTAGCTGGGATCAATTTTGAGTTGTCTCGCTACCCTCGCTACGTCTATGGGCTGCCAGAAGACATCAGTCATGGCTATGGCTGGTCCATGTTCTGTGCCTGGGGAGGCCTGGGCCTCACCCTGCTGGCTGGGTTCCTCTGCACACTGGCCCCATCCCTCAACACTTCTCGGGCATCTGTACAAAAACCCAGACAAGAGAACGGGGCTGTGTGACCTCAGCAGGAGCAAGGAGAGACTCTGGAAAGCGCAGCCTGGGCAGAGCGGTGGGTTAACAGCGGGCAGAGGCTGTGTGGCAGCTGGCAAAAAGCAGTGCCACTGCTGTGGAAACACCAGCCCATGGGATGCTGCTACAGCCTCCAGGCGCGGACACAGACATCGCAAGTAACTCCAGGTTTGAATTATTGGCGACTTGCTCATTGGTGGTTTAAGGGGGACAGTTCTTTTGTTTTTCTTCTGTTTACAAGGGATTAAGTCCAAGGCTGTGTCATTTTTTGTGCTGTTTTTTGAACTGTACCTCCATGGTCCTGTTATTGTCCAGTTGTAAGGGATGTTTACGCACCAACTCTATTGCTGCAGGTCTGTGGAATTCAGACCCAAATTAGGGCAAGGAGCTATGTGAGGTCGGCTTGAACACTTTTGCAACAGATGTATCTAGTATTGGCTCAGGCCATCATTTCCCAAAGCAACCTTGAGCTAAGCTGAGGTTCAGGCCAAAGAATTAGCCCATTTCTAGTATTACGTCATTTAAATCAGAAAATTGTGCTACTCCAATGCCATAGTATCAGCTATTTACTCACTGCTAAAACTGTTACCAAAAGGAGATGGCTGTAACTGAGCAGCAAGGTTCTAACAAAACTTAGTGGTGGTAGGAGTGGGACATTTTCTTCAGCTTCTTACACAGGTAATATTATCCATCTCACTACCCAACATACCCTTAACAGGGAGATGTATGCCACATGCAGCTTGTAACTGGTCCACTGGAGGCCAGGGTGCAGTTTGAGCTGCCAGGCCCAACTCACCTGTGAGCACCACTCCATTCTGTGAAAGGAGATGAGCAACCTGCCCCCAACTCAGACAGCTGTACTGCTGAAAGAGCAGATGTACAGCCCCCTCCAACATTGACATCTAAAAAAACCTGCAGTCTCTTTTCCTCAGGAACATGTGGCCTCTGCTTGCTTCACCCTTTCTAATATCAGAAGCCCCCTGAGCAGAGTGTGCCAAGCACATGTGCACTCTGACAGAGTAAGCTCCCTCACCAGGAGCAGGAAGGACCTTGGAACAGTGTGAGTACTAGGGGCTAACTCAGGAACATCAGCCAAAGTACTCTGGGGTGCATTTTTCTTTCTTTCATCTGTTCTTTCTTGCCCCACATCCCTGCCCTGCTCCCGTGTCCAAAAACTGCACAGGTACAGATGAGATGGCCAGCATTTGGAGATGTTTACATTGTATTTAAAATACAATACAGTGGCATGTAAGATACTTAATGCTAAAGTCAGTGTATTTATGACAAGTGTAATTTTTAAATGGAAGCTGTAATTCTCAACTGGCATTAAAAGCACTGAAAGACTTGCTCAATGGGATGGAACCCTGAATTCTTTCTGATTACCAGACTGATGGACCAGACAGCTCTCGCACATCTACCAGCAGTGGTGGCAAACCTCCCACAGGTGAGTTTAAATGACAGTTAAAACTTCCCTTACATGTGAATCATGCTCACCTCTTTCCCCGACAAAATGAGTTGGTTCCAACACCTCCTGACTGTAACAAAACTGTACAGACTATTCACTGGCTGCACCAGCAAAACCAGGGGCACTGCCTGGCTGCAGTGCACCAATTCAAAGTATGCTTACTGCAGTATGGCTTGGTGCTCCTCATCCAGCAGTGGCAGAGCAGGATTTAATCCAGTTCTAGCAGGAAGCTCCAAAGACAGCCAGTGGGTACTGTGAAGAAGGAGGCATTTGCCTTCCTTTTGCAGATGTAGAACCACCCTGCAAGGGTAACAGCCCCAAAACATCATGGATTTGGGTTTAGGGAAAAAAAAAAAAATCTTTATTTTTTCCAGGCAAGGTAAGCCATACAGTCCCATCTAGTCCTGTCCTCTGCCACAGCAGTCTCCTTGACTAGGCAGAGGTCAGGCATAGTACTGCAAATTGGCTTTTTTCTTGGCTTGAACCTCTAGAATTCCTTCCATGTAATCCTCATGGGTGAGCTCTGTAGCTCCACGACGGAGGGCGATCATCCCCTGCCCAAGGAGATTGTATTTAAAAAGAGGGCATGTGTGAGCACCATGTTAGTTCAAAGACTTGGTGCTGGTGTTCACACGTCCCTCCATGCAGTACAGGCCACTGTCAAGGATACTCACCGCCTCTACACACACGGCCTTGCACTGTGCCCCATTGAAGTCATCTGTGCAGCGAGCCAGCTCTTCATAGTTCACATCAGGGCTGAGGTATGAGCAGGAAGGTGGGAAAAAGTCTGAGAGCATGCACCAATAGGAAAAGCACAGTATGGAGCTTCTGTAAAACCTCCACAACAGAGTGCTACCCCTCCACAGCCCCGAGGTGCCATCATCACTGACCCCAGAAGGCCACGCCTCTGCCATACCTGACATTCATTTTGCGGGAATGGATCTGCATAATTCTGGCTCTGGCCTCCTCGTTAGGCATTGGGAACTCTATCTTGCGATCTAATCGTCCAGAGCGGAGCAAAGCTGGGTCCAAGATATCGACACGGTTGGTAGCAGCAATCACCTAAATAAAAATGGGGTTACTGGTCTGAGGCACCTGAAGAACAGACCTCCCCAAGGGGCCACCAGGCTTCTTCCCTGGGCATTGTTTTCCATCCCATGCTAGGGCACCCTGGACCTCAGGCCACTCAGCCACACCCCCCAACCTTGACTTGTGTGTTGGGCTGGAAACCATCCAATTGATTAAGCAGCTCCAGCATGGTTCTCTGCACCTCCCGATCACCAGCCTTCTCACTGTCAAACCTGAAAAGGTAACAGAATCATCAGTATGAACCTGACCACCTTGTACCCTGTAGGTTTAATCACATGACAGTGACTGCAGTTTACACTCCCTGACCAGGGCCCTCCAGCCAGTTTGGCTCCTGCTATATAAATCAGATACATCCAAAGGCTCATGACCCTTGCTTATAAGGCCAAGACTTGCAGCAACTGCCATGTGTGATGGGCTTTACGCTCAGTTTCTGAACAGCCTGTGCTTTAGGGCAGACTTCCCTCACGTGCACAGGCAAAGGGGGCTGCCAGGCAGCTCCCAAGTGCTTCACAGCAGGGCCTATGCCTCACCTTTTAGTGCCGATAGCATCCAGTTCATCAATAAAAATGATGGAAGGAGCCTTTTCCTTGGCTAGCGCGAAAGCATCACGTACCAGCTTAGCTCCATCACCAATAAACATCTGCACGAGCTGCGGACCTGCGAGCTTCAGGAAGGTAGCCTGGGAAGTGAAAGAGAATCCTATGCCTCGATTCTCAGCAGGGTCCATTCCAAGTACCAGAAGCCCTTAATTAAATCAAGCCCTTAACTGAAACAGATAAGAACATCCCAACCTTTTTAACACTAGTCTGTGTGACCTCTCTTCCCTTGGAGCTGCTCCTCTTTTGCCGTTCCTATAGCAGCACAAAGTTTTCAAAGTTTCCTCTTACCTTGGTCTGGGCAGCACAAGCTCGAGCTAACAATGTCTTCCCTGTTCCTGGAGGTCCATACATAAGGACGCCTTTGGGTGGCTGTATACCCAAGTTCTCAAACTTTTCCTTGTGATTCATTGGCAGGACAATGGCCTCCACAAGCTGCAGCAAAGGGGAAACATCAATTCAAAAACCCATTCCCCTCCATAGCTCCATGCTGCCTGCTCTGAGTTGAAGTCCAGAGCGTGCTCTCTTTGGCCACACTGCTAAACAAAGTATTACCTCTTGAATCTGTTTGTCCAGCCCTCCGATGTCACTGTACTGCTCTGTGGGTCTCTCATCCACCTCCATGGCCTTCACCCGTGAATCATACTCAGTAGGTAGAGTCTCCAGGATCAGGTAAGAGTCTTTGTTCACTCCCTGTAAACACAAGTGCTTTACTTTTAACAGCAATTAATGAACATGCAGTTGCAGGTGATTCATTAGACCTCAAGGACACATGACTAACGCTGCTTTGACACTGGCACTCATCAACCCACTACAGCTCAGCACAGTGCACAATACAGCTAAGCCAGCATGTTTTAAATCAGGGCCCAGTTAGCTTACTACACAGATGTGTGGGTTTGGGAAGTGTATGCTGATAAAATCATGTGCTGTGAAAGTGCAGCTAAGTATGAAAAACATCCTCCACGATGTAGTATTTTTCTATACTATAAATATGACAGAACCTATAATAGCTTATAACAATTTTAGTAAATAAAGGATATTGGGAGAAATCAGGACATATGTATGTCTCATTTCTAAAGGACAAGACACAGCAGTTTTCTGGTCAACATCATATCCAACAGTCATGGCAACATCACTCACCACTAGGTCTCCAGGCTTCAACTTCTCAGCATCAACCAACCCAATAACAGGGAGGAAATATGTCTGTGAGAAGGAAATGCAAGTCAGCAAAGCTCAGATGTTTGAGGATAAGATCCTCTTCTGCATTCCTCACACGTGGCTGGGCACATGGGTCTCACCTGGCGTGTAGAGGTCTTGATCACAGCACACTTGCCCTTTCTCTGGGAATCCAGGTCAATGTTCGCACCATCCTCCTCCTGGTCATTGGGGTCAACATCTAACAGCTGAAAAACAGAGTGAGGGATTCCATGAAAATGTAACCAGGCTAGCAGGATGACCCTGGGGTGAACACTTCTAAATTACACACAGTAGGAGAAATAAAACTTGTCACCATCCATCAGCAGCAGAGTCCTGGAAGTATTAAAGCCCTCCTATAAAACCAAAATTTCTTTCTCGCTTCTTGAAGCCTCACACAATGGCACACAGAAGACATCATGCAGCTCAGAACAAAGCAGCAGCTACGGCACCAATTTCCCCTCCCATGACAGCAGCTCACATCAAATCTTAAGTTCCTCAAGTTTCAAAACCCTAGCACAAAATCAACTCCCTTTCAAAAAGAAGAAAGCTATCAGCATTTCCAGGCCTATCAAAGACTGAATTACAAGAAAAATGCAACACAGTAAGAGAGCCACTGCTTTCCACTGGCTGTGTCACAAGTGAGAGTGCAGGTACCAAATATCACACCCCTAAGCCTATGCCAAGGGAGGCCCTGCCACCCTCCAACAGCTATGCTATCTACAGGTGAGCAGCGCTACACCTAAAGAAGACAGACAAGAAATGGGCAAGTGACGTGCACCTCCAAGTCATGAAGCCAACAGGACCTGAAAGCCCTGGGTCCAGAAGCATTAGCAGTTTGAGAACAGGCCACATCTCTAATAGCCCTTCTCTGTCCAATAGTTACTGTGTGCAGCAGTCTCACCTCGATAACGTTGGAGACAAGGTAGGGCAGGGTTTTGTTCACTTTGATCTTCTCACTGTTCTCCTTGATCTTATCTTTCATGGCTTGAAGCTCATGGGTGACTCTCAGTACTTCGCTCTTCATGATCTAGAATCAGTATGCAGCAAAAGGAGAGGAGTAACATTACAAGAGAAGACAAAATTCACACATCGTTCCAAAAGGAAACCAGTAACAAAAACAATGATTATAAAAAGAAACCTAAAATAAAGAGGAAAACACAGAAACTTAGCAAAAATTGTTCAGGACTCAAAGCTACATGGTCTGTTCTGCTTTCTAATTAATCAATACCCCTAAGGAGTTCTTTCACTGCATCATCTCAGCTCAGAGGGCTATGCTACCACTCAGACAAGAGCATGACCTAGGTAAGGCAGGCCCTGCTTTGAGCTCCATACGTAGAGCTCCACAGGTAACCAGCCAGACATGCACAGGTGCCCACCGACATACACCCATACATAACTCTGTCAGTTATGTTTCACTGGGCTTAACAAATTGTATGGTGGAACACTGAAGTAATGACATGCAACAGCATAGGAACAGACACCCAGAAAACCCTAAACTGAAAGTATTGGAATTCAGAAACAAAGTGACTGAAGGTCTGCACAGGGAATGGGCCAAGTGGACTTTGTGTCTACTGGGTGCAGTGAGACTAGCAGCACAGAAATGTGCAGCAGAACAAAGAGAGGTGTCATTGCTGGAAAGCTGTTCTCTAGACAAACAACACACACAAACACATCAACTACCTCTGTGGGGAAAACTATTCTCTGTTCTACTTAAAAGTAGAACATTAAACACGGAGTAGTATCCAGCACTTGTGCCCCACAAATAGAGTCAGGTCCTCTCAAAAACAGTGGAACTCATAGAGCAATTGAGGCCAAAAGCTTGCACATCCTGCTTCAAGCAGGGTCAGCTGTGGGCTCTCACTAAGTTGCTTGGGGCTTTGCACAACTGAATCCTGAAAACTTACAAGGACAGATATGATACAATAGCACAACCTACCCCACTGCCTAACTGCCCCCACGATGACAAGGCCACTTCATACCCCCTTGGAACCTTTTTTTTTTAATCTGAGTATGAGAAGTAATTTACAGTTCAGATAACATTAGCCTGGGCTTCAAAACGATGGAAAACCTTTCCATAGGAAGCAAAGGAAAGAAACCAAACATAGATCAGTAGCATGACAGACAACTCAAATTCCTACATCTTTATATATTTTAACTTTTCTGAGGCTTTTACTACTGTCTTGCTGTCAAAGTGCACCCTCAACATATCTGCAGGTGACACCAAGCTGAGGGGTGCAGATGACACACCTGAAGGACAAGATCCATCCAGAGGGATGTGGACAAGCTGGAGAAGTGGTCTCATGTGAACCTCATAAGGTTCAACAAGGCCACAGGTGAGGTCCTGTACCTAAGTCAGAGCAATACTCAGTATCAATACAGGCTGGGGGTGAAAGACTGGAGTTAAGCTCTGCAGGGAAGGACTTGGGGGTGCTGGAAGGTGAAAAGCTGGACATGAGCACATGAGCAATGTGCACTTGTAGTCCAGAAGCCAACTGTCTCCTGGGCTGCATCCCCATCAGGGTGAGCAAGAGGTGGAGGGAAGGGATTCTCCTCCTGAACTCCACTTTCATGAAACCCCACCTGGAGAACTGAGTTCAGCTTTGGAACCCCCAGCATAAGGAGAAGTGAGTCCAGAGCAGGGCCACAAAGGTGACCCAAGGCCTGAAGCACTTCTGTTGTGAGGCCAGGCTGAGAGAGCCGGGTGGTTCATCCCGGAGAAGGTTGTGGGGAGACCTTCTTGTGGCTTTTCGGTACTTCAGGGAGACAGTAAGAAAGCTGGGGATAGACTTTTTAGCAGGGCCTGTTGTGACAGGACAAAGGGTGATGGGTTTAAACTAGAAGAGGGGAGATTCAGACTAGACAGAAGGAAGAAATTTTTTACACTGAGGGTGGTGAGATGCTGGCTCAGGCTGCCCAGAGAGGTGACGGAAGCCCCATCCTTGGACACGTTTCAGATCAGGTTGGACTGGGCTCTGAAAATAATGACCTAGTTGAAGATGCTCCTACTCACTGCAACAGGGGCTGGACTAGATGATCTTTAAAGGTCCCTTCCATCCCAAACAATCCTGTGAATCTACAACGCTACTAAGGGAAAACAGCTACAAGAAAAGAAGTTCTGTACTTGCAATCCAACAGTTAATACATTTATACCCAAGACTCAGGCACCCAGTACAGGTATTTCTCAGTGCTCTCTGTCTGACACCCACATACATTCTCCTCCCATTCCTGGTCAGGCACACAGTTTGTAATCCTCACTGAAGCAACTGTAGCAAAAAATGGTGTCCAAGACAACTGGTCACATCTGAACTGACATACATGGTTCTGTTTAATGGAAAACATATCCTCTTTTCTAAAAGAGGATTGAGTTTGAAACTGTGATGTTATTCACATGAATCAATAAAGAATTTGTTACATTAAAAGAAAATAGGAACATTTTTTAAACCCCACTGTCTGGGAAAGACCTGAAAGTTCAGTGTCAACACCCCTCTCAGTTGTGCTGCTCTCACTATGGAACTGAGAAGGCTGCTTTTACTCCTTATTGTATGCTACAGTTTAAAAGCGAGACACACATTTATCTTTGTTGCCCTTAAGGTGTAAGAAAGTACATTAGAAAATCAGACCTGGGAGTCTTCATGAACAGGATCCAGCAATATGCAAGGGTGGCAAACAGCAACCCAGGCTGTACTGACAGGAGTGTAACCAATAGTAGATAAACTAATCAGCCTCCATTACTCAACATTTGTGAGATCCTACCTTGAGCACTCTGTCCAATTTCGGGTCCCAGTATCACACAGTATTACCAAGGCTGGAAGAGACCTCACAGATCATCAAGTCCAACCCGTTACCACAGAGCTCAAGGCTAGGCCATGGCACCAAGTGCCACATCCAACCCTGCCTTGAACAGCTCCAGGGACGGCGACTCCACCACCTCCCTGGGCAGCCCATTCCAGTAGCCAATGACTCTTTCAGTGAAGAACTTTCTCACTTCAAGCCCAAATTTCCCCTGGCGTAGCTTGAGGCTGTGTCCTCTTGCTCTGGTGCTGACCACCTGAGAGAAGAGAGCAACCTCCTGGCTACAACCACCCCTCAGTCCCTAAACTGGACTAAGTTCAATGCAAGGCCACCAAGATGGCCAGGGTGCTGGAGTACAGGCCCTGTAAGAAGTAACTGAGAGAAGTGAGCCTGTTTGGCTACAGAAGAGCTGCTGAGAACAGAAGACAGAAGGAGATGCTTCATAGCAGTGTGCAGTCACATTTTTTTTTTTATAGAATAGAAGCAACCAGGTTGGAAGAGACCTCCAAGATCACCCAGTCCAACCTAGCACCCAGCCCTATCCAGTCAACTAGACCATGGCACCAAGTCTTTTCCTGAACATCCCCAGGGACGGTGACTCCACCACCTCCCTGGGCAGCCCATTCCAATGCCAATC